>OY796656.1:28013023-28175678 GCA_963680705.1 Rhagium mordax | reverse complement strand
ATCTTTGAGTAGATATGCTAGGTGCGTACGACGCCACTTTCAAGGCCACGCATTCTCGATGGACATGGGCCATCAGGAGAGCCCTTGGTTCTTGTAGCTACACTCTGGGGGGTCGTGCAGAGGTCATCCTTCGTCTTCAGATGACGTCTGCTGCTGCTGCTTTAGCGGGGGTGCTAGGGGGGTGGTGGTGGGGTTAACGCTTAAGAGCTCTTCGGAATGCAGCACCCCAGGTCTGATGCATTAGCTGGAGGATGGCGTTTCTTCAGACCTAACGCAAGAGGTGCAATGCACTAACGCATCCCGCATCCTGCACCCTGGTCCCTGGCCCTGGAACCTCTTGCGTTAGGCCTGAAGAAGAACGCCGTCTCCAGAAGCTTTTTTTAGTTTCTAAGTTGGTACTCCTGAGCAAAGAGTATTGTATACGAAGAGAGCATAGGCGTACCAGCTTGAAAAGGGGGTATAATTATATTAATTTTGCTAGAGTACGCCTATGGTAGAAAAATTTATATATACCTACGTGCCTATAAGGTAAACAAACCCGACTTCTGGGAATTTTATTTATAAACATTTGCACGTGTTCACATGTAGGCTTCACAGCTTGTAAGGCAAATTGAACAGTTATTTAATTATTTTTTATTCAATCTCAATGAGTAAGACAGAGATGGATAGATATGTTTCAAGGTTAAGTATTTTAGATGCTTGGTTATAAACAAAGTTCTTTATGACATTTTTTAAATAAAAAACAGATATTGTTACAAGATATTTATTCACATATAAAATACATTTTTATTAAATATATTAAATTGCTCCTTCGTAATCGGGAAGTAGATTGAGAAGTTCATCACTTACAAGTCCAGACAGGTGTTCTTTTAATAAATCATGCAGCTCCAATTGGTTCATTGTAGCACAAAATTTGTCCAATGTAATATAGCCCCAGATATAAAAATCACAATATTTTATACCCATTTTATTGCGCCAGGTAGTGCGATCTTCTTTTTCAAGGTGGTGGTTAAAATATAGTTTCAGATTACACATCAAAATAAAACGGAGTGAACCAATTGCTTCTGCAATAGGATCTGGAGAGATTTCTTTTTCTATTAAGTCAACCTCATCGTCACCAATATATTTATTATAGAGCAACTCATCAGTTATAAACTTGGAAACTGATTGTTTTAATTGTTCATGAAGACCGCATTTTACCATCGATTCACAAAAGTTATTCAGCGTAATATTATCACCGATATAAAGTTCACAATAATATATGCCCAGGCTATATTTTTCTTTATGACATCCTTCACTTAGACTACATCTTAATGAAGTAAGCAGCAAATCGACAGCTTCTTTTAGCGATGCAGGTGCTGATGAGTCACACATGATGTTTTTTACGTATTTCTTAATTTAGCATAAATAGACACTTTCTGCGCTGAACAATTCTAATTATGCACTTGAGCAGTAAAATTGACGAGCAAACTGCTAGGTAGTAAAGCAAGACTTCAACTGAGACGTCTGAAGGCGACGGTGGAGGGCTTGAATATACCGAAGGTTCAGGTGGGGGTGAAGGGGGGAAAAGTGAGATCCAGTTAAATTCTTCTTCTTCGATGATGTCATCTTTAAATTTTATTTTTATCTTAAAACCAGCCGTATTATTAGATATAAACGAGGAATAAGTAGCCAATTTATTACCGTTAATACGACTAGGAGTCATTTTTATCCACTGTGAAGGACATGAATCATTTTGTGGATTATCGAAGCACACAAAAGCGTCCGTAGAATTATATGGTCTATGTACGTAGAGTATATTTTGGAATATCGCATGTAGCAGAATAAATTGCGAACTATACATCATGACGTTCACATAAACACTAATGATTTAACCTCAAATAATGTTTATTTATAATGGTAATAGTTAATGAAATTTAAGGATTATTTTATACGAACTGTAGCATGCAAACGTATTCCACAGGTTACACATGTTTTCTGAGAAAAACTACAGTCTGCACATATTGCAATATGTCCACACGGTATGAATATCATATCGCGATCATTTTTATAGCAAACTTTACACTTTTTACGAATCTCACAAACTTTACAAAGACTGTTTATAGAATTGGCGATATGGCCGCAAGATAAAAATACTGGAGACTGCATTTTTTAGAGAGCAATTCTTCGTGCTGCAGTAGCATGTAATTGTTTACCGCATCGTCTTCTATCGCCGAATACACCACTGTTAGTGATAACACTTAATTTTTGAAACTGCGAAAACATACGCTGTTTCTCCTGATAAAACTCAATCATTTCTTTTAACTTTTGTAATTTATGTAAATGATTTTCTAACAAGCAGTTAAAGGATGACATCTTGCTCATATTACGTTCAACTAGATACTAAAAGTACATAATGCTTGCATATAGGATAATATCAAAGAGGTGGAGAGGGAGTGGGGAGGGTAAAGAAATTAAAAATCATTAATAAAATACACATTTATTTAGGTAAACTAGAATATAACCAATAATAAAGAGTGAAGACATTTCTTAAGCTACATACAATTTTTTTATTATTAATAGTAAAATGATTTAAACAATACGGTAAATCTTTATCGAACTTTGGAACCTCGACATCAACACTAAGCTGTTCGACATTAATGATAGATGGCACCGCTGCCGAAGTTTGCGTCAAAGCATGTAATCTTTTTTCCAGAAATTCCTTTTTCTGATGACCTTTTACGTACACAAGGTTAGTAGCGCCATTAAGTAGATGATTACGTAATATTTCATTTAGGTCATTATCGTCGACGTAACCACTGCTGTACCTCAACCCATGATGATGTAATTCCAAGTAATTTATTTGTTTCTTCAAATCATAACTTAACGAATCGTACGGTAAGAGAGGTTTAAGTAAATAATGAGCATGTTGATCTCCACTAATAAACGAGATTTCCTTAGGATAGAAATCAGGCAGGTTAAAACCTTGAATATCTACGACCATCAATTTCATGTTTACTCTTCGACAGTTCTTCACATACTAAGTTATCCCTTCTGTCTCTCTCTCTCTTTTACATAATGGTTCTTATGACTCCACTGAGAGGCAAATACTCCAAAACGCGGTCGTGTACGAGAATGCAGTAGGCCTTGGTATTTGGGGGGAAGGGGGTCAAACTTTCAATTTCAATTTTTATGTCTACAATCGATGGTTTAATAGGAGCTCTTCTCTTCGAGCAGTCTATAACGAATAGCGTGTGATTCTTAAAAGCGTCAAAATCTAGCATAGGTTTATTATTTAAAGCAAACGACTTGCTAAAGTCGGTATACATATGATAGGCCTCAGAGTATTTTTTAGCCTTAAAGTTTAACCTCATATCTTCATAAGGATAACGATCATTGTTTAACAATAATTTTACATTAAATATATCAATATTATCGAATTGCGTGCAGTCTTTCGTCTTGGAATCTTTCTTATTGCTTTGAAGAGCAAGGATGGCAGCTTGAGGACTTTGAGTGCCATTTTTAAGAACTGAAATTTCTTTTGTAGCACCTGCCACCAGGGTGGGTATCTCATGAATTTCAAACTGTCTAAATGCTAGTAGGATTGGCGTATCAGCATTAACTTGAGCTAGAAAATTCATTTTTGGGATATCATTCAAATGGACATGTTTCACTTTTAATTCAATATTGGTGATGGTTAGTTCGCCATCTGTATCCTCTTTTGACGCTTTAAAACAATTATTATCGCTACGAGCTCGTATCAAACGTAGAACCTGTTTACCGAAAACGTATTTCTTATAATCGTAAAAGAATCCCAGTAAATGTTTCAAGGGTATTCTTAAGAAAAAGGTGGAATTTGTAGCGTCATATGTAATTAGGCTGCCAGCAGGATAATTCCAACCTGCGATGCTATGAGAAATATCATCTTTTTCATAACATATATAACTTTTTATTGTGCTCACAATTCCAGGGTCGCGTACTTTATCTATTTCCGAGCCATTTAATTCATAACTTACGGAATCAAATAAAAAGGCGCCAGCGTTATTGGTGAATTCAATGGTGCCCGTACCAGCGGCATTTTTCTTTAAAGTTCCCTCGATTGATAGCGCCCCCTCACTTATATCAATCAAAGCATCATGCTGATAAATAGCAATTTCGATTTCATCATTATTCTCATAGGCTTTAACGAATGGATGGTACGTTCGAACTTCAACTCGTTCAATTGAATCATCGAAGTGAGGGTCTTGAAATAGCTGTAGCTCTTCTAACATGATAGCCCAAAGACGATAAATATAAATAATTTGAATACGTTAACTTGGCAGGTCCTGATGATGATCGTGGTGGTGGTGGTGGTGGTGATGACCTTGCACTTGTACGATTAGATGCAGAATGAGGATGATGTAAGCTTCCTCCGTATATATTAGGTTTACTATGGTTAAATATTAATCGCATGTTTTTTAAGTTCTAACCTCACACTCAGCTCCTCACCTCGAAGATTAACAAGCTCAGAATCTTGATCTAGCAGTCTCAAAGTGATATTCCGTATCTCTCGAATGCTAGGGTTTACAGGTAGATAAGTTAAATTTCCAGGTACAATGTTTATAGCGTATCCAGGATCAACATTCAAACCGCATTCAAAAATCGTATGCGTAGGAGTATTATTGGAATATGCTCCTACAGTAATGTTACAATCCACTTGAATCGTTATAACTCTGACTATTTTAACAGGTAAATCAGACTCATATAATATATCTGGCTTTAATGTTCTGCTAGCACTGTAACCCAATAGGGTGGCCAAGCTATCCTTGTGATTAAAGTTAATTTCGTGTTTACTTTTAATTTCACACTTGAGCGTATTATTGTTAGGTTTCAGAGATAAGTATTCGTCAGCCTGCTGCTGTGATGTTACGCCGCTGCCGGCTAGTAATCTCTTTTGCAGATAGGATTCAATGTCAGTTATTTCATAAGATCCTGTAGGTATAGTTATGACGTTTTCTTTGAAGCTTCTATCACCCAGCTCCCAATAATAAAACTTGTTATTCACACCGTCCTCGATGTTAGGTATGGTATTATAGGTGTCCAGACCAATTAACGCTATTGAATAATTGTATCGCGGATCTAGTTCTATAGGATTAGTAAAAGTCACGGAGAGAACAGATTCGCAATCACTTAACTTGAAGGTGTTCGATGACATACTGATTACATATCACGTGTGTTTATTATTTTTATAGAGAAATTGTAAACATAAATGACCACAATTTACAGAGTTATATGTTTGATATGCGGTAGGATTATATTTAATTTTAAATTTCGCGCCAAAGTATCGAACTAATTCTATTGGCGGTTTCAGAGATCCAAAGCTATCAAAATATACTACGGAATTGCCTGTTTTCTTATATGCTACCCAATGAGTTCCAGGTCCCTTTATACTGTCCAAGTTAATGATGGCGCTCTCGTTTCCTTTAGGTGATGGCGGACGTGAAGGTAAAGAGTCTCGCATATAGACACCTCTGAAATGGGGGATTTTTAACTTTTTAGCATACTTTAAGATGTCTAGGTCAGAGAGTGCTCTATTGGGTAGCTTCAATGGTAGTTTTTTTTCAAGTATAATCCGTATCCTTTCTTATATGGTTTCATGTATAACCCGGAACCTTTTTTACCCAAAGCTACATCCTCCACGGCTCTATTGTGACGGTGAGCTTCTTCCAAAGTTTTCCTCGCATTCTTAGCGTCTATAACAGTTTTAGCGATGGCCGCAGCGCCACCCGACAGAGCTCCAAGAGCTGAGAGACCTGCAAAGATCGGTATCAGAGGTAAAAAGCCTCCGGTCTTTGGCAGCGGTAGAATCCGGGGGACATTGATTTTCTTCCTTCCACCTGCTTTCTTGATGGCAATTCGCGCCGTTTTAACACTCATAGCCATATCCTTTTTCACATCATGACTTGCATGCTTTTTCAGCGCTTTAGCAATGTTCGATATGATGGCCTTGCGGAAGGGAATTTTCTTTTTTCTCTTATTATTACAGCCTCCTGCAGCACCCATACCTAACTTACGTTTAACCTTCATAGCGTTAGTGACAGCCCAAGCTGCTGCTTTTTCGCCTAATTTGGCGTCTTTAGATTTAACGCGTTCCCAAGCCCTCTGTTCTAGTAAGTAATCAGCTTTATGTCTGTCTTCCAAGTTTGCGTTTTCACTATAAGCAATATCGTGTTCGCGGCACGCTTGATCTAAAATGTTAACACCTGGATCCCCTCGAGCTAAACGTTTACGTAACTTTGTACCTGGGCCGCAGTACTGATAACCAGGTAAATGCAGTTCGAAAGGTAGCTTATTGATAAGAGTGTTAACTACACCTCTGCCTGTTACACGACGATGTTTCCTCGACGTCATCTAAACTAGAACTGATGATGTACGAGATCGAAACTTCTATATATAGGAATGTACAGAGTGAAAAGTATAGAGTTCATGATGCGCATTCAAAGACAAAAGACGTCTCTCCCTGTAGAGAATTTAGATTTATTAACTTCTGATGGTTCTGTAGAAGAATGTGATAAACATGGAGAGTTATTTCCTAACGCTTTAAGAACGATTGTATGCGGACCTAGCGGAGCGGGGAAGACAAATATTCTACTAAGTCTATTATTCGACTCTAACGGTCTGTGGTTCGAGAATGTATACGTGTACTCCAAGTCTCTGTATCAACCTAAATATAAATTATTGGAAGATGTGCTGAAGAAGGTAAAAGGCGTAGGCTACTTTCCATACACCTCTAACGAAAATATCATCGATCCATCCGAAGCTAAAACGAATTCCATATTTATATTTGATGACGTAGCATGCGACAAGCAGGATAAGATACGTGCTTTTTTCTCAATGGGGAGACATAAGCTTGTAGATTGTTTCTATCTCTGTCAGACATATACCCATATACCGAAACATCTCATTCGAGATAACTGTAACTGTCTAATATTATTTAAACAGGATAAAATGAATTTACGTCACGCGTTTGATGATCACGTAACACCTGATATGAGCTTTGAACAATTTGAACATTTATGCAGAGAATGTTGGAACGATAAATTCGGAGTGCTGGTTATCGTAAAAGATTTCGAATTACATAAAGGACGTTATAGAAAAGGCTTTGATCAGTATATAAGTATATGAGATTTCAATAACATCAAGTATTATAAGATAGACGCTCAGACTGTACAGACCTGTTTTGAAAAACAGGTTATCTGTTGTGAAAAACCCTGTATCTGTTTATTACCTGTTTTAAAATACCTGTTACCTGTTTAACATACCAGTTTACCTGTTTAACAATGAAGGGTAATAAAAAATTTACTCTCGCGGAATATAAACCACCTAGGGAGAAGGTGTATAGCTTTGACCGAGATTTCGCACTTAAAAGGAGGATAAAAAAAGCTTCAGATTCCATTCGAAGAAAGTACTTGGCTTTAAAATTAGGTCGAGCTGAACAAGACGAAACAATTAGACGTTTATTGAAACCGGTCATTGATCCAATACGAGAACTCGGTGCGGTTAAGAATTTCCCCTGGCAGCAGCAGCAGCAGCATACTCTAAAAGTAGAGAATGTCATTAAATCTGATATAAAGAAAAAAATAAAAGTGAAAGAAGAAGTGGAAGAAGAAGAAGAAGAAGAAGAAGATGATGATGATGAAATGTTTGAAGATTCAAGTAGTACGATTGACCCTGATGCTGCCGCCACCGTCACCGCTGAACAGTATCCTACGTTAGCTAAGCAATATTTAACAGGTCTCTATGATAAAAGTAGTAAGGATTACGATGAAACCTATGGCGTGAGATTTAATACCGAAATGAATAAATTATACATCGGATCTATGGAACTAAATATCGGTTCTAATGCCGGCTTGAGTATTGGCAATAAAATGTTTACCGGAAGACAAGGCTTATATGAACTGCTATTTATGAAGAAGCCTCAAGGTTACAGCGAACAGGACTTGGCTGATTACAAGGAAATTCTAGAAACCTCTAATGCACATAAACGAAATTATGATCCTGCAAGTCAATTAAATGGCACTCGATCTCATAAATATACTAAAGTGATAAAACCATTATTTAAAAACAATAGTGGTGCTGGTGATGGCACTCCTAAAATAAAACATACTCAACCTCATAGCAGCGGACAGGGTATGAATATGGTTTACAATGAAAAACCGATAGAATACCTCTTCTGGGATGATATCAATGAATTAGTTGACAGGTTAAGACTTTTAAATGCCTCCAAAGCTGCAGGAAATACGGATTCACATGATAACGAAATCTTAGCCATTTTGAGTGAACTGAAAGAAGCGGGAATAATATATTAGTGTGTTACAGCTCCCTACACCCATCATATTCGCAATGAGTCTCGATAAGTTCGGTCGTTCAGCCCGAGGTGGCAGCGTTAGCAAGAACATCAGTCTATTACCGCAAGGTCGAGGTTTTAATTTCACCAAAGATGGAAACATTGATGTGGAAAAATTGAAATTGTGTAATGTTCAACCGCCCACTGAAGATGGCGATGCTGTCAATAAAAAGTACGTGGACGATAATATGACCGCTATTGCTACGACTCTAGCGACGAACTTTAACAATTACCAAAAGGACGCGTCTACTCGTTTAGATAAACAGAGAGGCTCCATACAAGACCTCCGAAAATCTATAAAAAAATTAAATGACGAAGTAATTGTTCTATTGCAAGCGAATCTCACCTCTCTGTCTAACACAGTGAAAAATATCGAGATGAAAGTTAATAAAATTAAAGCAGGCAAAAGAGTATAAATTATAAAATTTCGACTTATATGTTCATTTAATTTGATACCGTGCTATTTCCATCATCATCTTAGCTGTACGATGTTGCATTCTAAAGAAAAAATTCAATTGGTTAATGAGCTGCATAAACCTGCTCGTAGAAATATTAAGCGGCGCAGGCGCATAGTAATAAAAGGAATAGATGACTTATGGCAGGCAGATTTAGCTGAGATGGGAAACTACTCCAAGGATAACAATAATTTTAGATACATTCTAGTGGTGATAGATTGTTTTTCTAAATTCGTATGGGCTAAAGCGATAAAAAATAAGAGCGGACCTGAAGTCACCCAGGCTATGGAGAACGTCTTCAAGGGGAGCAAGAGATCTTGTAATAATTTAAATACAGATCAGGGTACGGAATTTTATAATGTTCACTTTCAACGCTTGATGAAGCAATTTAAGGTTAACCACTACAGTACATTTACTGTTAAGAAAGCCGCCATAGTTGAACGTGTTATTAGAACGTTAAAGGAGCGTTTATACAAGTATTTCAGTTTAAACGGTTCATACCGATGGCTGGAGGTGCTTCCGGACATTGTTAAAGAGTATAATAACCGAAAACATAGGACCACCCAGGTAAAACCGGTAGATGTTAACGCTAAGAATGAAAAACAAATTTTACTCTCGGCTTACAATCACATAAAGATAGCAGCATCACGACGCTACAAGGCGGGCGATATAGTGCGAGTTAGTAAGAGTAAGCATGTGTTTAGCAAAGGATACACGCCAAACTGGAGTACAGAGTTATTTAAAATATCCGAGGTTCGAATCACCAATCCTACCACCTATTTACTTGAAGATATGCAGGGTAGACCAATTAGAGGAGGATTCTACGAAGAGGAGCTACAAAAAACGAAAATACCCGATGTGTACCTCGTGGAAAAGGTGTTACGTAAGCGCGGTAATAAGTCTTACGTGAAATGGCTAGGCTTTGATTCTGCGCACAACAGTTGGATTGATTCAGATAACATTCTTTAACCTGCACGTGTGTTCATCGATTTGCATGCGCTCTTATGAGAAAATGTGTTATACCCGGCATGAAATACGTAAAATTACATTATATCTTATGAGAGAATAGCACACATTTATGAAACTTGGAGGCCTTTTTAAAAATAAAATTAGCACCCTCCCTCCCTCCCTCTATCTAATTACATAAACAAGATAGATTATACCTTATACAGCTTAGTTGTCTGTTAGTCTTTGAGTGTGATAGAATCAATAATAATAATGAAATCACCTGGTGCTAGTGCATCATTTTCCTCTGATGAAGATTCCGGTTATTGGAGTGAAATTGATCGCGTTAATGACATTTATCATGAGGCTATACTCGCTGAAGAACGATATATTTGTGAAAATGTATTTTACATTAAAGATTCTAATTATAAAATAATTACTGGACTTTCTCCTGCAAGAGGTTATGTTCCTGCTGTAAGAATATTGCTGAACGTGTCACATCCTGTATTCACGAAACCAGATAATATTTCATTCATAAGAGAAGATTGGGATGATTTTATTACTTACCTTCAGCAATTTACCTCAGATTATTTTAATAGTGAGATTACAGAAGCTGAAGAAGAAGAAGAAGAAGTAGAACTGGAGGAAGAAATTCATTTCTCTGAATATGCACTAATAAAGGCTCCTTTTATCGGAAACAAGATGCTAAAATTGTCTGCCGCTGGAGTTTCAAGTTTATTTTATTTTTCAAGAAACACTGTATACGAGATTATAAATATTAGCAAACTTGTATCATCACACATGGATTTACTGCATAGTTTAAGTTTTACTGAATTCTATGATAACTTTTTAAATGTCACAAATAACATATTAAGCGAATCGCAATACGAGTTATCTCCTAATAATGTACTATTTAAATTAAGTGAAATATATCCTTGTAACATTCACACATACTGTATACGTGAATGCTTAACTTATAATTTAGATAAAATACTGAATGATTTAGATAGAAAAATGTTTTTATTAAAAGCTTGAATAAAGAAAATATTAATTAAACCTTTATGTGTGTGTGTTTTTTATTTCTAGGTTAGGTATATGGAATAAAAATATGATGTTTTAAATAATATATATTGAACTAAAAACAGAGTATATATGATAAATACAATATAAAATAATAATATATGGGTAAATACAATATACAATAATAATAAGATGCGATTAAATATAATAATTATAAAATTAATTCAATTTTTACAATAAAATATAATAGACAGAGAGATTTTTTTTTTTAGTGGGCATCATCATCATCCATGATTGAATAGTGACCCCAAGGCAAAGTGTCATATGAGTTAGGTAGAGTGTAACGTTTATCATCGAATGGATTAAGAGCTATTTTAGTCTGCTCAACGCTGTACACATTATGTAATTTTGATTGTATACAGCGTTGTGTATTGTGGAGTAAACATTCATCTTCCCGGTGCTGTTTATTTGAGGCTTTCTCAAGGCAATTAAAATAATCCTCGTAAGTGATTTTATTTCTCACCACATTAGTTTTTACGCCTTTAGCCTTCTTCACAACTTTACCTTGCGCAAGCTTATACGTGTACTGCTTCGATCGCAAACCAACAAAGTGAGTCATCAGTACTCCGTTATTTTCATCTTTCATTAGGCCGGGAATTTTTTTATTCATTTGAGGTATATTCCAGCGATTATCTGAAGGATAGTCACTGGTGTCAAATCTATGAATGTCTTTCTTGATGACCTCTTCATACGCGTCATTACACTGTACTTCATATGTTAGACTGTCAGTATCGGTATATAAAAGTTTACAATTGTCTACGGGGAATTTTTCCAGCATGTAATCATAATGAAATTCGTAAACACATGTTTTAGAAATATCTAATATAGCCATTCCTATATACAAGGGTTTATCGAATATAATGCGAGATTTTTTCATTTCTATAGCCATAAGTGTTTCGCTGAAAATGGATCTATTTTGAAAATTTGGACTTGCTATTAAATTTTTAGCCCCGTAACGCCCCTCCCATTTTTTTATTAATTTAACGATTCTATGCTTACGAACATTCTGCATCGTCTTGCCGAATGTACTGTTATTCATTAATTTATAATTATTTTTTTCAAAATTAGACTCTGCTAGAGTCCTCAATCTAGTGTTTAATTCTATGTAAGGTTTAAGCCAGGCAGACTGTTTAAATTTCAGCACTTTATGGATACGAACTAAGCGTAATCCGTGCTGCAAGACCTGTTTTAAACTTCTATAATGTAAAACATAATTTTGCTTAGGGTACAGAGTGGTCATTAATTTTTCAAATTTAGAATTTGGAGGAGCTCGATGCTCAGCGCAAAAAGGTAAATCTTTATGAAGATCGTGAAGATTTTCGGGGTACTCAAGATCAACGTCAAGAATGTACCCAATTTCGGCATCATCAGGTACTGAGGTGACGTCAATATTGGTATCATCTACCCATTGAAACCCTTCATATGGAAGAGGTTGATTCATGGCCCATCCGTAAAGGTTATTTACATCAAAATAAAGCAAGTATGTCGAGGGTTTGGTGCTATCATAGCTGTCTAAATGTTTATTATTAGCCTCGGCATGTCTATTGCTACATTGACTGATGCCCCCTCGGATGCCGCGTTCAATGAACATTAACATATCCACGTCTTGGATGGTTTCTAGTTTACACCCTGTATATTTAAGCATACAATCCCAAGTGTAACCTGGAATGGTGTAATAGTGAGCGGGGTCTAGGCCGTACGTCTTGTGACAAGTACAGCGAAAAGTCTCAAACACACAAGTTAATAGCATGATGTCTGTTTTCATGTACAGATCGCTGTAATCACCTAAATTTTGACAGTTAAATTTATCCCAAACTGTTTGCGCGTGTTGATAATCATTTTCGTTAATGTCTGAGTCATTTAATTTATTGTAAAAATTTGTCTTGTCTGGTAATTGTGGTTCGTCAAGTCGTTCTAAACTGTTTATGTAATCGTAGGGAAATATTCCCTTCTTTTTTAATAATTTTAATTTTTCGTCATTTAAATTCGGAAATTCTCGTTTTAAATTACTGAAATTAGCTTCCTTTAACGTGGAAGCAAGCTCCTCTAATGAACAGCCCATGAATCTGAATGAGTCTATAAATCGGAATTTTAAATTAGTTTCTTCATCGTAAACGGTGAAACTAATGTATTTTTCCTTATTTTCAGGTAATAATGTAATTTGATATCTCTCGGCAAGCTCTCTAATTGCAAAATGAGCGTCATACCCTCCCAAATTATGGAATACCACAGGAATTACGAAGGCATTTTTATAATTTAAATTACATCTATTGTGCGCAAACCCCCTGAAATTTCCAGTAAGATGGCAATGATCGCGAACAATTTTATCTTTTTCGTTGAAGTCATCCTCACATATATGACACGTTTTACTGGCATCCCGTAAACTAACTATAGTATTCAGGGGTTCCACATGTTTCAATTTTGAAAAGACAAATTTTGCAATATTACTTAATTGATCCGCGAACCAAGACATGCAGTCCAAACTCCGTTCACTTTTATAATATGACCACTCATCATTATAATTACATTTAAAATAATATCCTGCACTGTATGCAGTATGCTTCTGATATCGGTTTGTTTTACAATGACTACTATCTTCATTGAGGGGCTCTAGCAGAGATTCAAAGTCCGCGTACATTATAAAAGGTACATCTTCCTTGTAAACGAAATTTTTAAACTTAACAAAAGGCTCACGCGAAAACTCTACTTTACAATCGTTAAATTTTTCGCACACGATGGAATGTTCTTTTAATTTATCATCCGAACTAAAATAATTCAAGCATCTATCGCAGAAAAATTTTTTTTGATGTTTTGTAGACAGTTGACCACTTAACAGTCTAGATAAATCTTTAATTAAAACATAATGATATTTGATTTCCTCTGGTTCATCATCTTCTGGAATAGTCTCGAATTCTTTTAGTTTAGGATGATATTTATCTTGCACAATTAATAAATTTGCATGTTGAACTTGTTTATTTTTCGTTAAACGTATGGGAACTACTGAAAAATTCGCCCTATAATCCATTTCCAGCGCAAACACATTAACCGAAATGTTATTTTGTTTTTCAAATTTAGCTATTTGAGGTATAGTCATGGGGAACTGAATGTCTTTTAAATTTAACACTTCGGCGTATTGAGGGTATGAAGTGATTCTATCAGGATGGTTTTTCATATCTACAGGATATAAAGCGCTGACGATGCTCCAAGCGAAGCACGCTTCATCATACATATTTTTTACGTTAATACACGCCTGCTTTTTTAAAATTTGTCCCGGTAATCTAATGTAAGATGAAACGCCATTCCCCACCTCATATTTATTTAAATTAACTTCTAAACATAATATACGCGATAAGGCCCACCCCGATCCTGATTCTGAGAATTCTGAAATAGCGTGAGAAATATCGGCTTTTATGTTGCGGTCAAACCATTCAGATAAATTTGTGGAAATATCCACCTGTTTGTTTTTCGTACTGAAATATTTCCTCGCTGTTATTACGATTTCTCCTGACTTTCTGATAAATTCGGCACAAAAGCAAGCGTTAATTTTCAGCATTGGTAATTTCTTTAAAGCATTTTTAACTCTAGCGCTGAACAGATGTGAAGCATCATTAAAAAATTCCTCGATATGTTTATGAGTTAAATTAATTATCACCCCGGTACGAACGCGACTTTTAAAAGCCGTAGTTAAATCCTCCCACTTTACGCGGTTCCCTCGTATATGAGTTTTCACGACATTTCCAGCACCCACACTATAATTTCGAATGATATGTTTAAATCTTTTTAAATGACCTAAATTGGTTTGCAATTTTCGCAGTACACCTACAGGTAAAGCCGCACTGTTAATAGCCTTATTGAACAGTCTAATGTGACAATTTATTTGTCTTACCCAAATGAGACGTTGCGTTGGAGTGCATCCTTCTTCTAAGAGAGCCTCCACTTCTTGAAATTTAGACGTAATTTGGGTGCTAAGGACTGCTATTTCACTTGAGTTGATCGCCATGCCGGTGTACGTTTTGTCTGCACGAAAGACGTCTGTTAAATGAAGTAGGATTTGCTGCTCCGTCTATTATATTTTATAAAAAAATTTTCACCACTAAAAAGATAAAAAACTTATTAATTTTAAAATATTAAATTAAAAAATAATTTTTACTTACATTTTATACAGATTCTAAGAATCTAAATCTGGATCCTAATGCGGGGTTTCCTTCCTCAATTAGGCCTTCGAATATTAGACTGTATTTCCCGTCAATAAATTCTTCCAGATTGTCTTTCATTACGGCTACAATACGTTTGGGTAAAAATAAATTTTTATCATGTAATTCCAATAATACACTATCACCGTATTTGGTTTTGATAATTTGTGCTCGATATATCGGGTGAGCCACATTAATTGGTAATTCGTAAATTTTAACGAATTCTTTGATCTCTAAAAGGGATATTTGATTCAATTGAGCTAAGTCCATTTTTCTAAAAAATATCACAAATTACTAAGTCATACTTTAAAGAAATAATAAAAAAATAACTTACATATTTTATCTGCTGGAGCACAGCACGTTTGAATATTATTTAAAATTGGCAAAGCACACCAATGTAGATTTATAAAAACGTATTTTTTTAAATGTCTGTAAAATTAACTTCAGTCAGTTAATATTAATAAACACACAAAAGCACGTGATGAGATAACTGGTACGTAGTTATATGACGAATTACGCTTGCGGTGACACGTTCGGCTTATTTATATTATCTGTGACGTCATCTTTATTACGTATACCGTATACCCATCATACGAGGGGCTTTGTTCTACAATTGCAGCTGCGGGGCTTACGTCACGCTTTTTTCTAAGAAAAATACGTGCTAATTACTTATTTCCCATGGGTCGGCATTTAAAGCATAAAGGCGCTGATTTGTTTAATATTGACATGCATTAAGATTAATGACTTAAATTGTTTATATTAACCTAAATTTGAATTACACTCGGACTAAAATTCCCGGAATATCGCCTACTGCTGTTTTTGCTAAATGCGCATTTAAAATTTTTTCTCATGGTTCGGTTGGCCCTGAATTAAATCATTTATTTGCCACGTGTTTAGTATTTTGTTTTGCGTCTCTGAGATATTGCGATTTCGTTCTAGAAACTTTTTATTTAGCTTATTCGGCATAAATGTCCCCTCCTCACACACCGTTTCTTTACCGGTTTTCTAATCGTAGTTCATTCAGTTTTGTTTCATCATTGTTACTGTATGTGCGCACGTACCTAAGTTTAAAATGTGTAGCGAAGAGTTTTATCGTCTAAGTTCTCTTATTAATAGATATACTCCACCTAGGAACCTGGAGGAATATCTATTTGAAAAGTAAGTTGATATTTGTTCTTTTTTACATTTCTGTACTTACAATATATTTTTTTTATCGTGTTTAGCGAATTGAGCTTAAATGATGTTGTCGATTTACCACCAAGTCCATCGACTTCGTCTACGTCCGATTTCTTCAGCATGTCACCATCAGAAGTTGAGCTTGATTGGTCTAGCTTGCCAGATTTAAGAATGCCGTAAGTAAAAATAATAACGTTAATTTTTCCCGCTGCTTTTTTTCTCTAAGTAATAATAATATATACTTATATTTTTTCTTATTGTTACAGTGATACAATTGTCTACCCCCATCGATTTCCGTCGCCAAATTTATTTCGTACATCAGAAGACGCTCATTTCTCGTCTACCAGTGTACCAGATTTAAGAATGACGTAAGTTTAAAATAATAGCGTTAATTTTTTATGCTTCTTTTTTCTCTCTCTCTCTAAGTAATACTATATACTTATATTTATTTCATATTGTTACAGCGATACAAATATCTACTCCCCCAGCCAGTCACCAGATTTATTCTGCATGTCTGAAGATACTGCTTTAAGAATAACGTAAGTTTTTTTTTTTTTTTAGCGTTAATTTTTCCTGCTTTTTTTTCTCCGCTAAGTAATAATATATACTTATATGTATTTCTTATTGTTGCAGAGATTTCGAACCACGACCTCCGAAGCTGATTCCGCTAAGTTCGTTCATGGAGCCTCCACCTCAGGTTCCCTCTCTCGAAAAAGAAGAAGAAGCCTCCACAGTTATAATTATTCACAGTGACGCTTGCGATGAGGATGTCGCTAACCTGGGTGACTTCATAGAAGAAGAACCCCGGCAGACAGTGATTTGTTGGGCACATAAAAAATAGAATTTTTAAAAAACTCTGTTTTTTAAAATTAATATATCCGCTTATTGTTATATCAATTGTTTTATTTCCACAGTCAAAATTAGCTAAAGAGTGTAACTTAAATTATTAATTAATAAGAAAATAAAATTTTTATTTGGTACACAGTGTAAAGTGGATTCTATAACGTAATTTGGTATAAAAGCACGTATCGTTTTAGTCAGCGATAAAAATTCAATGTCATGTAGCTTCAATTGATTCATTGACAATATACTGACCTAGTGCTGTGTGTGTGTGTAATAAATATGTCTTGATTTCATTTGGCTTAGAAACGAAAGACTTCATTAAATAATAACTTAATAATGTATTATACTATGTGTACATTATTTTATCACTCTAAAATGTAATTGCAAGTTCAAATTTTTAATTCTAACTAAAGAGCATTTATTTTTTTTAATTTAATTAACCTAAATATATTAGCCGATAATAAGTGATGCATTCAAACTGAGTGAAGGTGATGTTTATATTAGCATTCTCGGAAGTCGGGTTTGTTTACTTAAAAGACACGTATCTCAGAATACCTAAATAGCGGCATTGATTTTTTTTCTCTACCATAGGCGTACTCTAGCAAAATTAATATAATTATACCCCCTTTTCAAGCTGGTACGCCTATGCTCTCTTCGTATACAATACTCTTTGCTCAGGAGTACCAACTTAGAAACTAAAAAAAGCTTCTGGAGACGGCGTTCTTCTTCAGGCCTAACGCAAGAGGTTCCAGGGCCAGGGACCAGGGTGCAGGATGCGGGATGCGTTAGTGCATTGCACCTCTTGCGTTAGGTCTGAAGAAACGCCATCCTCCAGCTAATGCATCAGACCTGGGGTGCTGCATTCCGAAGAGCTCTTAAGCGTTAACCCCACCACCACCCCCCTAGCACCCCCGCTAAAGCAGCAGCAGCAGACGTCATCTGAAGACGAAGGATGACCTCTGCACGACCCCCCAGAGTGTAGCTACAAGAACCAAGGGCTCTCCTGATGGCCCATGTCCATCGAGAATGCGTGGCCTTGAAAGTGGCGTCGTACGCACCTAGTATATCTACTTACGACATTTTTCGGAACTCCAAATAATAGATGAAGTGAATGATGAAAAATGTAATGAATCTAAGGCGAATTTAGACTTTACACTTTCGATGTGCATCGCGGATGATTCATCTGTAGTGAAATGTGTAAAGATTGTTTTCATCTGCGTTTCATCCAAAGTGTGCATCCAAAATGACAAGTGAACAAAGTAGAGGTACTCTCTACTTTTGATGAAGCGAATGGATGAATCATTCGTAGTGAAGCGGCAGTGAAAAGTTTAAACTTATATTTTTAAAGTGTGTGCATCCAGATCAAGTAAACAGGTGTTCAAATAATACACTGTTTTGTCGCTTAAATTAATTGTACAAAGAAAATTAGAAAATGACTTTTCCGTGGAAGGGTGAACATATGGAAACATTTTTAGAGATATATAGAAATTATCGACGCTCCCAATTGTTCTCGTCGTCAAATCCAAGGTTTTACCCACCACCGACGAGGACGACGTTTTTTCTTTTGTAATATTTTACGACATTCTTCTGTAAGTGCTAGACTTATTAACTCAATTCCGAGACTTACTATTTCAGTTGCCGCCATTTTGAGAACTAATGAAATGAATTCAACCATTGAATGGTGTAAATACTCTGGTTTTCATCTTTCACGTTCACTGCAGATGATTCATCCGCGATGCACATCGAAAGTGTAAAAGTCTAAATTCGCCTTTTAAGCGGCTCTGCCCTTTCACTATCGGTTTCACACTGGATGAAATATAATAGTATATGTATGTCTCGGTATATGTACAGGGTTATTCATTTCATTTTGACTCCCCCTCCCCTATTTATTTTTATTTATTTTTTTTAAATCCAATTAAAATAACAATTTTTGGATTTAGCCAAGGCATTGGACATCGTCAATCACAATGTATTGTTAAAACACCTAGAGGGTAGCGGAATACTCGGTTCTGTGTTGCAGATTTTCAGAAATTACCTAACAAATAGACTACAAGTTGTAATAATTAATAACTTCATAAGTAACCCTTTAAAAATATCCATAGGCTTCCCTCAGGGGACAGTGTTAGATTCCATTTTGTTTCTTATATGTATTAATCTATTGGGACAGTTTGATATTAAAAGGAAAATTATTTGTTATGCAGAAGATACTTTAATAAACTTTATTGAGAATTCCTCGAGTAAGGTATATGCAAATGCTGAAATTGGAATGAAAAAATTCAGAACTGGTTAAATGTTAGTTCCTTAAGTTCAAATCTATCTAAAACTAAATTTATAACTTTCTCCACAGCTGCTGGCCTACTCCAGTAATAACAATCCTAATAACTATCAGTTGAGAGATATTCTTAATAAAAAAATTATGATTACGGTGTACGATGTCTTGGTGGAATCCATTTTAATATATTGCATCATTGCGTGAGGGGGACTATAACATTTGCTAAATAATCTAGAGGTTACACAAAATAACTAAGAATTATTTCCCCAATTTAATTTTCAATTATTTCAACATTCTGATTAAAATTATAATTAATTTTGTCCTTTAAAAGCCCCCACAAAAATGTATCCAAAGATGTTAACAGGGCTGTTTGGTGGCCATGAAAATGGTCCGCTGTTATCAATTCAAATATCTAATTGACCACTTAAATGCTCACTATCTCCAAAACACTGTGTGGGGTTGCTCCGTCGTGCAGCCAAATCACTTGATTCCTCATCAGAAAAGTTATCCTTTAAAAGCTCTGCTACCTCTGGCAGAATTATTTGAAAATATGTTTTCCGTGTTAGGGTAAAATTGAAAAACATTGACCCTACAATTTTATTCTTAAAAACACCACACCAAATTTTAGCTGATTTTCTATTGGATTTTGTATTTTCTTTGTCGTTAATTTTTATTTTCCCATGAATGTCTATTTTTCCTATTGAAGGTCTCTGTTGTGCAAAATGATGATTCATCTGTCCATAATATATATTTTAAAAATTTAGACTTTGCAAAGTTACTAAGATAATCTTTGTTTTTCTTATTATAAACGTGTACTAATAATATAAACTTTATCTCAATGTATCACTACGTTTTGCACTTTAGGGTATAGGTACCTTTTTATTCATTACTGTTCAGAATTTCATACCCTCCTGTTCTGTAGTTGGGGTTTTACTTGTAGAGCAAAGGGCAATGTATAATATAAATAAATAAATAAAACACATCACAGCAATATATTTTCTTTTCTTATAAGGATAAAAATTCTTGCAAATAATTACCCCAAAACAAATCAAAAACAATAACAGCAATGACACTTCCTTGACTGACAAAGTAGGCGTGCAGGGACTAGTAGTTGTTATTAGACATTCTAATGTTTAACGGATACAAGGAAGCTTTAGAAATATATTGTTGTCATTCGACATATAATATAACTGCTCAGTTGACAGGTGAGTATTCCACTATTATTCTGGGATATTGCAAGTGTGCCCGATGTCTTTAAATGTGTAGCATACTCCCACATAAGATGTTACATAAATAAAAATTTGGTGATACTATAATGGTAAGAGAGTTGAGATGTAGGTAATCAATAAAGTTGAAAATCAATTTTCAAAATGGCCTGAACTATTAAAATTTTAAGTTGGGTGCCCGAGAAAAATCTAAATCAAATTAAGGATGTCTTCAAATATGTAAAGACGTGGAACTCAATGGTGCTCATGACTGATTACGCGAGACCTAGAAATTAATAGTAGGTAAGACCCACCACGAAACATCACCGAAACGAAGTCATGCAATATAGAGCAGCTTTTGTTTATTTATATCCAATCAGTGTAGTGTAGAAACATGAATTTAAAAAAGAAGGTGGTTTTATCTGTGACGTTTAAATTACATTATAGTTATTTTCATATATAAAATACTTTACTGTTTGATTAGATCATTTGTAATACAGTCAACATGCAATATATACACTTCAGTACTACAGGAATACGTGTAGCAACTGCCTTTCGACATAAAAGCAAAGTTTGGTCTTATCCTGTAATAATTCGTTCTAACAGAAGCACCTGGTGTAGTTTCTGGTTATTGCAATAAAAATAGGCACCGCGCGTAAAGGTGGCACACCTTTACTACAATTTTTTAATACCATATTATTATTTCACGGAATGGCAATACGTGATTTAACGAAGCAATTACAGTAAATGTAAATAACCAAGTTTATTTTTTAACACAAATTTCACGTAACGCTACATGAGTAGGTGGTACCGCATTGAATTTAGAGCTATAAATTGACTATATAAATTATAAAGATTTTTCTTAGTATTTTTGGAGTTTTTTGGAGAGTTACCTTTCCTTTAGAAGTTAATAAACCATATTTGCCTTGTGAAAGTATACTTAATAATTCTAGTTTCAACGTTTAAATACAAAGTGTCCCAAGTTATCTGTCATTTTGAAGCTGTAAGGTCGGTTAAATTTACAATCCAACGTAGGTTTTTGCCACTGATTATAACTGTGACAACAAAAAAAAAACAATAGAATGTAAAATTTATGAGTTAATCGCGATAACATATTTTTTATAATAAACACTATATTTTTTAATATACCAAGTATATATCAAATTTTGTATTAAATGTAGTGATGTATATTTTCCGGAAAATGAAAATTTTCCAAAGAATATTTCAATATACTCTTTGTTTTTATAGTATACTAATAGGTATTCTCCATGGATTTTAAAAGGTTAGCATTTTTTGTTACTTGAAAATGTAACTAATAATGAAAAAATATATCTTGCAAGAAATAAAAAAATACGATTCATTCACGTACCAAATAAAAAGAAAATATGCAAAAATATAAACGCATTTAAAATTTAAACCGTAAGAGTAATAAATAAAATATAACATACACTACAGCTATCATTTATTATTTTTTAAATAATTTTGCACCTACAGGTACAAACAATATTGTTTTTTCGTGGTCATGTGTTGTGGGCGTGGGTGCATTCTCACAGGTATAACAACATTACTAACATCTCCATTTATGTTACAGTCTTTATCGACAATTTCGTCTTTATACTCATAAATATCGATTGCCATAGGGTCCTGTAAAATACGTCTCATAAATATTGATGTAACCGTTAAACTTTACCTCTGTATCAATCTCTTCACCTTCCTCCTCTCCTAAATTTTTCGTTACTTCTTCATCAATATATTAGTTAAATCATCCTCTCTTGTATCAGAATCATCTTCCGTAATGTTTATAATTTGATTATTGTTAGGGGTATTAACTTCAGACACACTGTCACCTTTAATTTCTGAATTGTAATTCCTCAACAGTCCAGTCCAAGATTTTCTGTGGTTAGCCGATTTCTTTTTTTTTGGATTTGATCAAACTAAAAGCTTTCCAGTTCCTTTCACAAGCAGCCGCTGTTGATGGAATGTTTCATAGTATAATTGACAATTCACTTAGAGGTCTTCCTGCGCAGTATCCTCGCCACCAAATGAGAGGGTCTATTGCTCCTGCGGCTTTCCAGACCACTGAGAAAGCTTACTGCGATACTATCAGATGTCTCTGTAAATTTCGGTTTCATTCAAATTCAGGTCAGAAGACATATTTATTATATAATCAATCGCAGTGTTCATTTCATCTTCGGTTAAGGGCCAGTTGTATAAAAGTGGTTCAGCGAAAGTTCAGCTGAACTTGGTTCAAAATTCAAGGATACCGATTGTTGCAAAAATGGTATATTTGGATATTCTGAACTTTCGCTGAACCACTTTTATACAACTGGCCCTAAGTCAGATTCTCTTAATTTTGGACTCGAGAGAGCAGCAGCCAGTTGGCAAGGGTGAAACTTACATTTCTTTCTCTTTTCCATTTTTTGTTTAATAATTGTGAAATCGTTTGTATTTAAAAATACTCCGTATAAATTTATGTTTTTTCAACGTCATTTATTATATTTATTACAAGCATCTGATAAATTCGGTTTATCTCCTTCCAACTTCTTAATACCAGTGGCAATGGATTCCAAAAATGCTGCAACTCTATCAACAAATCACCAGGAATCTTCATCTAAAATAAAGCTTCTTATATTTTTGTCCATTATCGATAAAAGACTTTTGTTGGTGACCGCAAATTCTAAATATTCTCTATTTTTTGATAATTTAATTAAGGCTACATATGTGCTGCTCCATCTCGTGTCTGCAAGCAATTTCTTTACCATTTTTTTCCAAATGTATACTTTTTAGAACTTGTTTAGGCAAATGTGCGTTTTTTAAAAATTATACAATTTGTTTTCAATTTGCCCATTAACTTGCTTATACTAACGATATTAATAAAATCTTTGGCGAACAAATTCAAACCATGTGCTAAGCAACCAAATGTAATCATATGGGAGTATTTCTCTTTCAAATGGGTCCAAGCATTTTGCATATTATATGCATTGTCGCTTACAAATGTACGAACTTTATTCGGCCCCACTTCCTCTATTACTGTATTAATATTTAAAAAATATTTTCAACTGTGAATAAAAATTAAATAACAAAAACATAATTATTTTCAATCAGGCAATAAACCTTACCAGTATGTCGCTCACATTTAGATTCAACTGCTTTATAAAACATAGGTTCGAGGGTGCAAACAATGATATTAATAAGGCCAACTCCATTAATGTCCGTCCATCCATCAGAAGTCATTGTAAGACATGAGGCATCTCTAATTTTTTTCATAGCAATTGAATTAATAAAATCATACTCGGCATTTAATAAACTATGCGCTAGTAAGTAAGAAACTTTCTATACAATCATTTTTCATATTTGATATATATATTTATCAATAAATCAAGCTTTTAAACTTAGGTAGGTAGGTAGCTAAATACTAAAGTTCTTACTCCTTGATTATAACAAAGAAACTTTTTCGAGAATAGAATAATTAGATACGTTATTACATTGCCTCAAAGGCATTTCCGTTTTATTTGTGTAAAACACCTTAACAGCGACTAGTCGTGATTTTATCTTGGATCTTTTACTGAATCACATGTGCTGCATGTGTTTTTGTCCCACTTGCCATTGCTGAGGTGTCTTAAATTTATCAGATATGCTCTGCACAGCTGTTTCAAAAAAAAAACTAGACACCCCAGATAGCATAACGGTGGTGGTGCGCGTTTTAAAAATACAACATAATAAAACGTATTGTATAAATAAATAAAAAAATTAAGGAGATTGAATTGTTTTGTTATTGTATGCTCCATGGAAGAAGCCTATACTCATTGTTTTATTGGCTCGTTCAATAGTCAATTTTAATTTAACTACCAAATCAAGAAGAATAACGAATACATTTTTATTATAAATACACAGTATGTGCATAATTAAATTAATAATTGACAGATTACGACAAATGCTTTTAAATAAAATACCCCAGGTGTGTTATTATTTTTGGATACGTCTCTTTAAGTAATTATACATAATATGGTTGTTTGCCTAATGGTTTTTGGCTTGATTGAAAATAATATACTGAGGGAGTAAATTTGGAAGAAAATAATAAATGTTAAGAGTAATTTATACTACTACTGCCAATTTTTTGTTCAGCCATTTCAAGTCATGCCAAAGTAACAGATGTATACCACAAAATCTAAAGTAGGTCAAGTTAAATTATACAAATTGTAAACTGACCGATTTAACTAAATCTAAATCTAAATCGTAAACATTCTGGCAACGGTAAATAAAAACAGCTTTTGCTACCGCGAGATAAAAAAGAAACACAATCAAGGGCACCTATGGATTTCAAAAACATGGTTTTGATAAAACTAGATTAGTTTTAGTGGTTTTGTAGATAATTAGTTATAGTCCTTTAAACCACAAGAAATTTTTGTTTGTACGCCACTGGTCAAATTTAATAGTCATATTTTATTCTACGTTCCTTTTAGAGCAAAAAAGTATTTTTGGTTTCCTTTCGAAATTCTTATGGTTTTTGATAAAATTGAGATTTTCTACAATCCATAAACGACGGGACGAAGCAATAATTTTTTCCATCTGGACAAAAAAAGTATGGAGACCGACTAAAGTGAATCTCGTGAGTCCGAAAAGTATACTAAAAAAATTCCAAGTCAGTGGCGTCGAAAAAAAGGGGTGCTGCAGAGAAAACGGGGAAAAAATTCGAAAATGTTTTCCGCTATTTATCTTCATTTTTCGACGACGATTACACTTAGGGGGTCGAAAAATGTTTTGGCCGCCCGGCCTGACCTCTACACTTAACAAAAGGACTCAAAAAATTTTTTTTATCCAAACTAAAAAAGAGTATAGAACAAGACTAAAGTGAACCTGGCGAGTCCGAAAAAGTTACTAAAAAAATTCCATGGAAAAAAATGGTAGGATAGTTTAAGGGGTAATCGATCAGGAAAGAATAATCATCCAGTGCAATATTTTGGACAAAATTTATTTTAGCCGGTGTGCTTGCCTTAATTACACCTGTATGTCAAATTTGAATAAAAAAATCTTTTTTCGTTATTGAGATATTGAAAAAAAAAAAATTTTCCGTCAACTTCAACACCTTGTATCTTGAAATCCATTCGTTTTTCGATATATGTTTATATGACAAAAAGTTATTATTTTTAGGCGTAGTATCCGCTGGCGAAGTTTCCCGATTTAAATTCGGACCACCCTGTATATTCCGAGAAATTTAGTTGCAGCTACCTGAGCGATAGATTTTCAGTCTATTTTAATTAGATGTGATGCATTGATTACGTTTGTCTTTGGAGTAAAATTAATAAAGTGTGTTTTAGAAATATTTAAATGCTGTTTGTTAGAACTAAACCAGTTTGTGAAGCAGTTGACCATACTCTGTAATTTAATTATAGAATCTTTAGTGGTACAATCTGTGCATAAATAGTTGTTATCATCTGGCAACATTATCAAATTATTCTCATTATCAATTTCTGGCAAATCATTAATGAATATTAAAAAAAGGAAAGGTCCTAAAATTGATCCTTGCGAGATTCCAATTTTCATATCTAATTCATAAGATTTAATTCCATTAATCATAACTATTAGTTTTCTACCTTCTAGATATGATTTAATCGATTTATAAACAGTACCCCTAAATCCACATTTATGAAGCTTGTCCATAAGTAAAGCCAAGTTAAAAGCTTTACTTAGATCCATGAAAAGGCCCAGACATTTTTTGTTTAAATCTACATTAGTATATAATTTATTTATAAAATCAAGCAATGCTGATTGTGTAATTTTAGTATGTTTACATTTTCGAAATCCGTGCTGCGCGTTGTTTAAAATATAATTTTTTTGTAAAAAATTTAATAATTTGACAAGCATTATTTTTCTAGTACCTTTGAAATAGCACTCCGTAATGAAACTGGGTGATAGTTTTCCGTACATAACTTATCTCCAGGGTTGGGAAGGTGCTAAATTATACATTTACTACCGAATTTACTACCGTAGTAAATGTAATTTACTACATTGCCAATTTCATTCATTTTATACTACATTTACTACATTACAAATTATTTTTTCTTATTAGTCATTGCTTTGAATTTAAATTATAACTGCAAACCGCAATCAAAGAAAAGGAACTGATTTGATGAGGATGCGATATGAGATACATGCAGGTTAAGCAATAATAAATTATGTTGTCATCGTCAATCGTCATTTTAAAATATTCTACACGCAAACTCATGCTTTTTGGAGTAAAAAGTTAGGTTATAGTATTGTGTTTGTCACCTCATCTCCATTTGACATTCTCAATATCATTTTCAGTCACGTGACCGACCAAAAGACCAATCACGTAATTTACTACATTTACTACACAATAATTCACTACATACTGCATTTACTACGCAGTAAATGTAGAAAATGTAGTAAATGTAGTAAACGCAATTTTTGCGTCACTTTCCCATCCCTGCTTATCTCCCTTCAAATGGAATAACTTTTGCTACTTTAAAATTTGATGAAATGGAATCCAGACCAAATGAATTAGATTTACTTAAGTCGTTAATAGCATTAAATATCTCATTTTCTGTAGTAACATCTAGGAACATGGTAGGAAAGTACACTTCTGTTTTAAACTTCGTTGTTCATGTTAGAAAAGACAGCATTTAATTTACCAGGGGCTTCTACAAAGAATTCGTTGAAACTACAAGCTATTTCTTTTGAATTACTAATAGATATTAACGACTTTTATATCATGTATGTTTCTTATACATATTCTGATTATTACCTATATTGTATCATTTATTCTTTTCCAGATTGACTTAGATTTATTTCCTGATTGTTCATATATGCGTACATTGTACAATTTCTTTGCCGCATTAAAACCACCCTTTTGTATATTTTTGTATTTTTTATAAAATTCAGCAATGTTTAAATTTCGTGATTGTACCATCAAATTATAAATATTTTTTAATCTGTATGCTGAAATTCTAATTTCTCTAGTAATCCATTGGTTTTGTTGCTGTTTATGAGTAACTATTTTATAGGAAAATGACATTTCAAAATAATGACTAATAATACCAGTAAATATTGCAAAATCGTCATTAACTGAATTACTTTCATAAACGTCTATCCAATTTTAATTTTTTATGTATGTGAGAAAATAATTGATATAATTAGTATTACAGGGTATTAATAAATATTCTGCGACACACTACAAGTTATTTCATAATAGTTAATATTAAAATTTGTACATATATAATCTATAGCACTGAACGTATTTGTAGCACACCTGGTAGGTTCATCAATAAGGATACTGACATTGTGTGTTTGAAGTAAATCTACTAATTCATTGCGAGTATCGGAATTACAAAAGTAGTTTATATTCAAGTCTCCGCATAAAATAATTTTATGATGTTTATTTAACAATGTTTAAATAATAATTTTTCTAACGTAGAAGTAATCCTGTTGGTTGTTATTCATCTTAAAGAAAACACAAAAAGGTCTAATTTCCACAAAATTCTTTTATTGTGCAACCGGTTTCGTGATGAATTAGATTTTCCTATTTGTAGTCTTGTAGCCTGATGATGTGATGCAATATATTGAAACCGGTTGCACGATAAAAGAATTTTGTGGGAATTAGACCTTTTTTGTGTTTTCTTTAACATGAATAATTTTTCTAATTCATTTAGAAATAATTTTTCACATGCATGTTGTTTTTGGAAAGCAGGCAAGTATTATATACCGGTAATCATCATTTCATTCAAGAATGGTTTTTGTACCCTGTTCGACGCACTGCTATTTTTTTTAATACTTGTTTCTTCCACTGCTTGACGAGAGTTGAATAATCTATAATTGCTGTGGTATTTTGGATGTTTTATCACTTATACAAATATTCTTAAAATACTTATTTAGAAAGTGTATCAGTTTGTTCAATAATCCTTTAACAATAAAATTTGATTGCTACTATTTGAACCACCCGCCAAGTTTATTTATAAGATAAGCCACTTTACAACTCAAGTTAGTTGTTTTAGAGATCTCTGCATAAGCAGACAGAAAATTTATCAGACCTTAATTATAATATATGTATTTTAACACACAAGTTTTCCCTGAAAATGATTATTAAAACCGAAACGTGAGAAAATACAGATTGAATTTAAATCATTTTCATTTGTTTTCTAGAACCCAACTTTAGGGTACCCTGTATATATTAGCCGAAATAGACGGTGTCACGTCTTTCTATCATCGCAGTCGATCTACGAAAATACCACAGACACTATAAATTATTCCCCCTTGTGCCAGATTTAAGGTAAGTTCCCTTCTTAGGCAGGTTCCGGAGTTTTTCTAAACATCCTATAATGTATTTGAAGGCGTCGAGTGAGTAGTCAATAGTTATGCAGTTGCCGTTTCTAATGCACCAATTTGCTTAAGTGGTTTTTAACTTTTATTAGTTGTTTTACCATAACCATAAACCTATTGTTGATATCAACAGTCGTTAAAAGCTTATTAAGGCTTGTTTATTTTGTTTTACATTAAAATAATATTTTCTGTTTAGGTTAGCAGGAGGCATTTTATTTTCAAATAATTAGTTTACAAAAGTGTGCTAGGTATTTCAAGAGAAATGAAAACAGGATTAGTTCGCTCAGTTATTATTTATTTTTCACAAACACAATCGGAGAATTGTCTTATTTTTATAAATTACTGAACTATTCCAAGTACAGATATGCGGATAATATAATTTTTAAGTGAATTTACTTTGTGTTTAAGAGTTGTTGATCAGAAATATTTTGTTGAACAAAACCGCTTGGAAATAAACCGATTTGCTCCTAAAAAGGTACAGAAGCAATACTTGATTATCCGCATATGTTAGATTCGAAAAATCCAAATGCACCTTCAACGGAAATAGAGAAAGTGGGAGAACAATTTCTTCTTCTGTATGGCGCAAAATGTGAGTCAATGAATAAATATAGATACCAATATTTGGACCAAAGGATTATCAAATTCAGCAACATTGCCACCAACCAACGACGCAGGTCGCTTGCACTAATTCCGTACTTACAACCAAATTAAGCAATGGTATGGAAAGGAAAAATCAGCTTTAAACTGGGGATGGACAAATTCAAAGAATAGATTGATATCAATCCCCACTCTTCAGGAGTTGCTGAAATGGATTTCTTGTACATGTGCCAAAGGTGCCAATGTAGCTTCTAGCTGTCTTAAAGCTGGTTTGCATTGCTCTATAATCTGTGGTTTCTGCCAGGGCACATCTTGTAGTTGAGTCTGGACGTCTGGAATAGCCTGGATAATATTGAGGCCTATAACTGAACCATCAACATCAAAAAGAATGAGAAGAAAATTTGATGAGCCGCCAGCTTCACAGCAAAGTTAGCATAGGGGATTCGACCTCTTGGGGATACCACTTAAAATAAAGCGCGCCTCTAAGTGGTGTGGAAACGAGTACATAGTAATCAACATAATTTCTTTACCTAAATAATAGAAATCGTATATAGTACCGAATTTGGTTCAGAGCTGTATATTTTACAAAATTTCTTTAAACACATAAATGCGAAACATCTGTATTGAATGAGATACTTTGGCTTGCTTCGTGTGACCGTCATACTGTTAATAATAATATTGATGATTTTTCATAATTTAAAATTAATTATAAATAGTTTTAAGCTTTATTTTTAATCGAAACAAGCTTCTATATATTTTTTTTGAAGCAAGCCATAAACGTAATTGAATTGTTTTAAGATTTTGCAGGTCAGCATTAGCGACAACCTTTCCATATAATTTAAAAAATAATATTAGCTCTCGTTGCGAATTCAGGTGTCGAGTAAATATTATCCAAAAATAGTCCATAATTTCCCACTGTACGATATCACGGAATATGGATATAAAGATATGCCTAAATGTCCATGTACAGGGTTATCCTTATATTTTCTTTATTTTTCGAGTTAGGAAAAAATTTTTCAAATGAAAGTTGTAGTGAATCAAATGAACTCATTTAAAACCCCTGCAAAGAATATACAGGGTGTTCCATAAAAGCGGGACAAACCTAACTTACATTTTTTTAAATGGAACACCCTATATTTTTTACATTTTTCAAATCTGTGTTTTTTTGTGATTTCAAATATACAGAGAGGTCCTAAAGTCACCCCCTCCCCTGCTATCTCTTGAACCGTTTTGAATTTTTTATTGCAATTCTGGGGCGATATTCCCAGGCAGGTTAGGTACCTCGTGAGCATAAACTCGAATATTAATAATCCAATATGGCGTCTGGCCGCCATATTGGATTTTCCTACAGCGTGGTACAGGAGTGTGTTACATATCAAATTAAAGGTCTTTATGTCGCCAATGTCACTCTAAAATTTCATGATGATTCCTCTAAGCCTATGGAATTGGTGGACTAATCATTATTTTTAGATGCAATAATTTGGCACAACATTTGAGCAGTAAACAGAGTTTTTAGAAGAGCAATCATTATGCAGAAAGCTGCAAATTGAGATCACACATCTCAATAAATTGTTCTTATTTACTATCGAGTTATTTAAACTAGGAGTGATATTCGTGATATACACATTGTAGTAATATTCTTTTATTAAAACTCAATTAACCAAAACAACTGTATTTAGGAAAAGGCATTGTTTAATGTGAGTACAATATAAAATACTTATCTAATTCTTATTATTACAACAATTGTGCAAAATGACCCCCATTTTGCTGTTGACAGAGTCGAATTCTTTTTTTAAATCCTTCGCGAACATTACGAAGCATACCTGCAGTAATATTGCCTATAGTGTGTTGTATTCTCCTTTTCAGTTCTTCAATATTTTCGGGTTGAGTGGCATAAACTTTGGTTTTAACATAACCCCAAATAAAATAGTCCAGCGGCGTCAAGTCGGGAGAGCGCGCGGGCCATCCTATTGGACCTCCACGACCTATCCACGATTGGGGAAAATTTTCGTCCAAAAATTCCCTTACTGGTCTAAAAAAGTGCGGTGTAGCACCATCCTGTTGGAAAGTTATGTTTTCGCTAAATTCCTCTGGGTGATCATTTGCGATCTGGTTTATCTTGGGTAGAATTTGCTCTTGTAATATTTGCAAATACAATGGTCCAGTTAAATTTTCTTCAATAAATATTGGGCCTATAATATGGTTACCTAAAATACCTAACCATACATTTATTTTACGTGGATATTGTGTGTGATTTTCTCTTATTAATCCAGGGTTGTGGTTACTCCAGAATCTAGTGTTCTGTTTGTTGGGTTTACCGTGCAGCATAAATGTGGCTTCATCGGTAAAACAGACATGGCGTAAAAAATTCGGACACCTAGCAATAATATCTGATATTTCTCTACAAAATTGTAGCCTAGAGTGTGGATCACGGTCACAAAGTTGTTGCACTAACTTTGTTTTGTATAGAAAGAAGCGATTTTTTTTCAATAATCTGAGTACAGATGATTTTGAGATGTGACACATTTCAGCAGCTACTCTGGTAGGAATTTGAGCATTTTCTCTAAATAAATTAACGACATTATTGACAGTGTTCAAAGGTATTGAAGGTCTTCCACTTCTTTTCTTATCATTTAAATTTCCAGTTAAATCTAACTTTCTTACCAACTCTCGCAAATATTTTCTGCACATAGGATATCTTTCTCGATGACGATCATTAAAAGTTCTCACAGCTAAACGATAATTCCGCCCTACTTCGGCAAAAATCAATAGGGCTTCCTTTTTTTCTTCATTTGTACGCCGTGGCATGATAGAAAATACAATTAATAATTAAATATTAGTCAAATAAACTATTTAACGCTATTCACACCGTCAAATTATTAAATCAGTGACAGGTAAACATTGTTTTTTGTTTTCACACGCAACTATGCACTATTTAAATGTTGTGCCAAATTATTGCATCTAAAAATAATGATTAGTCCACCAATTCCATAGGCTTAGAGGAATCATCATGAAATTTTAGAGTGACATTGGCGACATAAAGACCTTTAATTTGATATGTAACACACTCCTGTACCACGCTGTAGGAAAATCCAATATGGCGGCCAGACGCCATATTGGATTATTAATATTCGAGTTTATGCTCACGAGGTACCTAACCTGCCTGGGAATATCGCCCCAGAATTGCAATAAAAAATTCAAAACGGTTCAAGAGATAGCAGGGGAGGGGGTGACTTTAGGGCCTCTCTGTATTTATAAATATGTTGTATCTTATCATTTACTGTTTTTTATTTATTGCAAATTTCGTGAACAATACCAGCAGCATCTGCAATCTGCATGGTTATCAATCAGGGTAGCCATGAATGAAAAACAATTAATTTGACACTTATGCCTTACAGAATAATTGAAAAAATTCAAAAAGCAAACTTTTCATCCATGGCTAACCTGATTGATACGCATGCAGATGCTGGTGGTATAAATAATATTGTTCACGGAATTTGCAATAAATAAAAAACAGTAAAAGATAAGATACAACATGTATATATATATATATTTGAAATTACGAAAAAACACAGATTTGAAAAATGTAAAAAAATATAGGGTGTTCCATTTAAAAAAATGTAAGTTAGGTATGGAACACCGTGTATATTCTTTGCAGGGGTTTTAAATGAGATCATTTGATTCACTACAACTTTTATTTTGAAACATTTTTTCCTAACTCGTAAAATAAAGAAAATATAAGGGTGGGCCTTTTCGTTGGATAACCCTGTACAAGGCCTTAAATGGTTCTTAATGGGCTCGCTCCTATATTGATTTACATGCTTCTCTTATTTACTTAAATGTACTGCGTATTTATTTATGTACTTTCACTAGCTTGAATTATTATCGTAAATTTTTCGAGTGTACAAGTTTTTTGAAATTCGGCAAGAAAATTTCACACCTAAATTAAATGAAAAAATAAATAAGGTTAGAAAATTCTAAACGGTCAATTTTATGGTAGACGTCAAAATCGTCACTTTTCATTCGCTCCTCCTACTGCGAAAATCGCATCGAGACCGTGCGATTCGCGATGTAGTTCCAAGTTGGACCATGGTCCAACTTGGCATATGGAATATTTCAATAATTTGACAGAAACATTTCCACTTATTAATTTTGCTAAGGGTACCCTGGAGGATAAAAGTTTCCGGAAATTTTTTGGGTTGGTAACGAAACCAAAAGCAAACTTCTGATTGACTAAAAATGCGACGTGTGAAATTTTCTTATATACATAGTTTTATTGAAATTCTATTAATTCTATAATTCTATTACACCCAATTAAATAAAACAAAAAATTTAGATATATACAAAATATATTAACAATATTGAAGACATAAAAAGTAATTAGATTCGGCATTTCATTTTACTTTTGTTTTGAATTACAAATACAAATCAGTCAGTCATGTTTAATTATTTTACTTTTCAATACAAATAAAGAATGCGTTGCTTATAAGGAAACAAGGTAATTATAAAAATATTCACTATTTTGGTAAATTATATTTTTTGTTCTTTCCTTTTTAACTGTCTATTTGGCACTTATTCATAGGCAAACATTGACAAAAGTAGAATTGTCGCTCTGTTTCTTTATTTTTTATGTCATATGGCATTATTAACATATTATGATGAAAATGTTCTACTTTATTAATCAAGATTACTAATCAAGATTTGTCTAACTAATGACTAATCTTGAAATTACTATAGAGATTTTGTGCAAATTGATTCTTAGGACATAAATTCTCACCATGATTCATATTCCTACCTCCTTATAAATGTATTTTACAAATATGTTAATACATTAATTTTATTCGTTGTTATTATTATGAAGAGCATTATCATAAAACATATTTTATCGGTTTCAACTGTGAAAACGTGATAATAGAGGCAGATTATCGCCTACTTAAAAACCCATAAAATATTTCAAAAAAGCTTTAAACTATGCAGTAGCTTTAACTGGGGGGCCAGCCAGTCTCTTAACTAATTGGTTCGTTTTTTGTACTCTCAACATCTTTTACAGAATTATGGAATCTTTTCAAATCATAACATGTGTAAAAACATATTCTACAAGTGGCTGACAAAAAATTGTTTCAGGCATGTCACGAAATATCATAGCATGTGGTATGTCAACATGTGTTTTACCAACGTGCCATTAGGTTTTAAAATAAAAATTATTGTCTAACAAATAAATATTTAACACGTCCATTAAATACGGTGAACTTATTTTTACAAATTAACACACGTAAAGTATACAGATCAGATGTCTTTTGTTATTTTTAATGTACATATGTAAAATAGACCACTCCGCTAGGTGTGGGGTTAATAACTTACCTTATTAATTACTACAACTTGACTGGTTGTCCGTCCGTGTGTGTGTGTGGGTCTGTCGCATTTATTGTAAGCACGTTCCGATCCGATTATATTGGAATTAGACTTACGAGAAGAAATACCATATCGTTTTTTAAAGAAAGTCTTTAAATAAATAAGAAACAAGAGGAAGTATTTTATTAATAATAATCCTCAAGAAATTCGCAACTTTTAACACCGATATTGAAGCAGTTTCCATAAATATAAAAATAGTAACGTGAGTTCCGTCAACCAAGTTGACATCCTCGGGAGATAATATACTTACCTATTATAACTCTATCTCTACAATTAATTTGATGTGTAGATTCCTAAGATTCTCGGTTATATAATTAATTTTTTATTTTTAATTTTCTGCCGTTTATTTTTATGACTGTTTATGCAGAGACCTTCAAAAAAACAGTTTTTAGACAAAATCTAGTGCAAAACGACACTGCATGTCATAACTTTTTGAAAATATTTCATAATAAAATTATTGTTTTAACAAAATTTACCAAACCTGTTGGGAGCATCCTATGGAGTGAGGTTACCTTGTTATGAAAGAATTGGATACAGTTAATTTATTGGATGAAAACGTATAGAATCGGGAAATCTTTTCGCGGATTCTGACGACTGAATAATTTTCCACAAATCCACGAAGGCGTAGAAGGACCACAACAATTTTTTTTAAATGTAAAATTCTGACTTTTATCTCAGAATTCTGATTATTATATCAGAATTCTGACTTTTATTTCAGAATTCTCACTTAAAACTCAGAATTCTGACTTTTATCTCGCTATTCCGAGTTAAAACTCAGAATTCTGACTTTTATCTCACAATTCTGACTTAACACTCATAATTTTGACTTTTGTCTCAGATAATATATCTTTTATCTTAGAATTCTGACTTAAAACTCAGAATTCTTAATTTTGTCTCACAATTCTGGAATAAAACTCAGAATTCTGACTTTTCTCTCTCTGACTTCTCTCAGAATTCAGACTTTAAACTCAGGATTCTGACCTTTATGTCAGAATTCTGAAATAAGCTACTGGACAATTCAACTGCATATTTGGATTTTTTCTTCAAATTTTGGAATAATTAAGATACTCTACAGGGAGGAATATTATGTAGTTGCATTAAACACCTGAGTGGAAAGTTACAGGTCAGTAACGCGAAAAATGTGATTTTTTCAAAAAAATCGCTGTATTTTTTTAAATATTGCAGATTTTGAAAAAGTGACCAAATCGGTTTTTGCAAATAGTCAGTAGATTACCCATATATAACAAAATCAAATTTAAAACCGCCATTGTAAATTGTCGGTGTCAATGAAATTTTCCATTTTTGGATGGGTCTTGCATTAGGCACTGTATACAATATTTATTACAAATTCCAACAGACAAAACCGCTTATTGTCAATAAAATTTGCAATAAAATGACGAAAACCGCAACTACATAATATTCCTCCCTGTAGAGTATCTTAATTATTCCAAAATTTGAAGAAAAAATCCAAATATGCAGTTGAATTGTCCAGTAGCTTATTTCAGAATTCTGACATAAAGGTCAGAATCCTAAGTTTAAAGTCAGAATTCTGAGAGAAAAGTCAGAATTCTCAGTTTTATTCCAGAATTGTGAGACAAAATTAAGAATTCTGAGTTTTAAGTCAGAATTCTGAGATAAAAGTCAGAATTCTGAGACAAAAGTCAAAATTATGAGTGTTAAGTCAGAATTGTGAGATAAAAGTCAGAATTCTGAGTTTCAACTCGGAATAGCGAGGTAAAAGTCAGAATTCAGAGTTTTAAGTGAGAATTCTGAAATAAAAGTCAGAATTCTGATATAATAATCAGAATTCTGAGATAAAAGTCAGAATTTTACATTAAAAAAAATTATTGTGGTCCGTCTACGCCTTCGTGGATTTGTGGAAAATTATTTTTTTTTGAAAAAAATCACAATTTTCGCATTACTGACCTGTAACTTTCCACTCAGGTGTTTAATGGGATATTTTTATTCGTCACTTTCTTACGCATAGGTATTGTTAACTGTAGCCATATGTCAATATTCATTTAATGTTACAATCTTAAAAAATATTAAAATTATGGAATATTCAGATTCACGATCTTGTTGCGATTCACAAAAAAATCATAAATCTGAATATTCCTTAATTTTAATGTTTCTTTAAAAGCCCTGGAAGATTGAAAATATCCCATTAAACACCTGAGTGGAAAGTTACAGGTCAGTAATGAGAAAAATGTGATTTTTTTTTTAAATCGCTGTATTTTTTTAAATATTGCAGATTTTGAAAAAGTGACCAAATTGGTTTTTGCAAATAGTCAGTAGATTACCCATATGTAACAAAATCAAATTTAAAACCGCTATTGTAAATTGCCGGTGTCAATGAAATTTTCCATTTTTGAACAGGTCGCCGCATACAATATTTATTATAAATCCTCATCCCAATAGACAAAACCGTTTATTGTCAATAAAATTTGCAATAAAATGCCGAAAACCGCAACTACATAATATTCCTCCCTGTAGAGTACCTATCTTATTCCAAAATTTGAAGAAAAAATCCAAATTTGCAGTTCAATTGTCCAGGACTGTAGAAGACAAAATGTCTGCGGTATATTGTACGCCGCAGCTATGGCACTCATTCCATCTCTCTTGAATCATATTTGTAAATTTACTTTTACCATACAATGTTCTATTTGTCTAAAATAAGCCTTCTAAGAAAACTAGAAATATACTCTGTTGAAGAATTAGTAACTTTTTAAATACCTACTTCATTCTATAGACACAGCTGTTCAACATTAATAAAACAATTGTAAAAAATTTAGTAAAATATTGAAAAAAAAATAGTGATTCTGTCAGTAATCGGAAATAAAATAATGCAAATATTGCCAGTTTGTAGTTTTTATTACATACCTAAATCCAAAATGTACCGAAATGAAAATCCCCTAATTTTCTACCTCATTTTATTGCTTAGCACGTAAGTTTTAATTTTTTCAAATACAGGGTGATTCATTGGTAAGTGTAAAATTAGGTAGAAAGTTAGGGGAGTTTCATGTCGATACAAACTGGCAATATTTGCAGTATCTTATTTCCGATTACTGACAGAATCATGATTTTTCTTCAATATTTTACAATTTTCTTATTCATGTTGAACAGGCTGTGTCTATAGAATGAAGTAGGTACTTAAAAAGTTTCTAATTGTTCAGTAGAGTATATTTTTAGTTTTCTTAAAAGAAGGCTTATTTTAGACAAATAAATATGAAGAAATTTGTATAGGTTGGAGTGAAGCCGTTTAATAAAAATTTAGAACATCGTGGTTGCAATACTTCAAATGCTATCTGACTGATCTTTAGCCAATACATAGATTAGAAAATAGAACATTGTATGGAAGAACTAGATTTACAGATACATCTCAAGAGAGATATATGGAATGAGTATCTTAGCTGCGGTGTACAATATACCGCAGATATTTTGTTTTCTATTTCATAATTCTGAGATAAAAGTCAGAATTCTGAATTGTAAGTCAGAATTTTGAGATAAAAGTCAGAATTCTGAGTGTTAAATCAAAATTGTGATATAAAAGTCAGAATTCTGAGTTTTAAGTCAGAATTGTGAGATAAAAGTCAGAATTCTGAGTTTTAAGTCAGAATTGTGAGTTAAAAGTCAGAATTCTGAGATAAAAATCAGAACTTTACATTAAAAAAATTTTCTTCTACGCCTTCGCACAAATCAACATAAATCTAGAAAGAAATAATATTTTAACGGTATATACAGGGTGATTCACGAGGAAAGTGGATAATCAAACATTTTGCGAACAAATAAAGATGTCGGTTGTTCCAATTTCTTTGGTTTCAAGCATCTTTCGTCTACAAGGGGAAAAGCCCTATGAAAAAATTTATCCTGTATACGAAATTTTTAAATTCTTGTACTAAATTTAAAAACTACGCACAACAATGAACGAAATCGTGTATTTGATTTTTTGGTACACTTTTAGCTACATGATCAATTTTTTTTTTATAAATGACTTTGTTTAGGCTTTATACAAGCATAATAATAACAAACATATCCAAATTGATATACTTATATTGACGTTTCATCTCTAAACAAGCTATTATTAAATTCATTGGACTTTCTTTAATACATTATGAATATTAGATTAAAAATTATAAAATTCAAAACGTCTAAAAACAAATTATTAAAAAAAATTTTTCTTTTTATTTTTTTTTTAACTCGCCACAATATTCATTCATTATGGTCACCAATTAAAAAACTAAGTCCACAAGAAGATGTAAATATACATCGAAATCAAGAAACTACAAAAAAATGTAAAATTTCTTCTCTCATTTCAATGAAAATATTTCCTGTGGATACAATATGAAGTTGTAATCAAAACGTTACAGTTCTAGGACTGACGCAAATACTTTTAGTCTCTCTGAAAAAATTCACGAACAAATTGTAAACAAACGTTTTCTCTATCTTAAAATTTTAATAATAATTTTTGTGAAAATACTGTATTGGACATTGATACTTTAATCCATTGTCATATTTCAATTTTTGTAAATTTGTTGTGATAAGTAGTTTATTGTTTTAATGTTGTACTTAAAATATTTTCGAATTTTCATTATGAAACGTTTTAAATGGAAGAAAATATAAATTTATACATTATCGATTTCGATGCATATTAATCATTTTTTTCTTAAATAAGCCAAATACCCCGTTTTGACCATAGTTGTATGTAGTTTCTTAATCTAGTGCTAGCATTTTAAAAACAGGTTGAATTTTTTCATGTGTGTGTATATGTAGTACTAGGAATAAATTTTTTTTAATTCTAATTTAAAATTTTTAATTTTTGAGTATGAATGTAAATTAACAAAATTCTACAAACCCAGAATACGAGCTGATTCTAGCAAATGGTTTAAAAGATATGACCTTAAGAAATATTGGGCAGAACCCATAAATCACCCTGTAATATAACAAAAAAAAAAGACTCAGAGATATTTTAATAATTCTAATTCGAAGTGAACTCTAACTACCCTGACAATATGCCGATTTCCTAGTAAATCATCCTGTACTCGCGTTTTTTTAAATATATACCTTGGTATTTTGATCTAAGTTATTTAGACCATTACTATCTATCATATCTTCTTAAGATGGAGGAATAGAATTTGGACCTTCCTGTCTATTAAATTAAAACTAAATAAAAATAAATAGTACACTATAATATAAATGTAAATGCATTTTAATTCACCACTTCTGGTACCAATTTATCTGTGTATGTAGATAAAACATATTTCTAATAAATGGATAAGAAAATGTACCTGTTTCTAAGAGCATTCTTCTTAACTTCCGTTCTCTGAGATTTATAGTGGGTGCTGCGCCCTCAAAGAGTTAATTAGTACTACCATATGTGTTTAATGGCATCCGTTTCCTTATGTAAAATTAGTATCAAAATTCTTGCAAAAGTACTTAACGTACTAATGAGTGTGATTCAAGTTGTTTATTTTTACACATATCTCATGTACCTAAGGGCGAATTAAACCACACCTAAATGACGAAAGATTCATGTTGAACTGTTTCAAACATAAAATAATACTTGAATCGCTTTCCCATTAAATATACACTTTTCAAGTATTCCCCTTCTCCCTCGTTTGCTACCTCATCCTTTCAATTGATGAAAAACCTAATAATTTTATAAAATTAGAAGTTTCATTGCAATAATAATAATTGTTTAAAAGAAGTGATTGACGAATTAATTGTTAATTTGGACAAACACTTTTAGGTTTTAAATATACCTACCCATCGAGCACACCTAACGCAAGCTATCCCAAAGTTTGCGGGATCTATTTTCAGATATTCAGGTGCTAGTACCTAAAATAAAAGGGAATTGGGTGTAGCACGTGGTTAAAAGTATGTTTAAAGATTTTTTGAGACGTGCCGCGGCCACGTGTCGAATACAGGAAGGGGTCCACCGTTTCCCCCTTCCGCAACATCTACAAATTCAACTCCCACACTTCAAATGCACGCTCGTATGCTTTAAGAAAGGAAGTACGACAGCTTTGTATATTATCATATCTCATCAAGAATCCTCTGACACCGATTTATACGATAAACATATAAACACAATTTTCAGGTCAAATGCTACTGGAACAAATACTGAATGAATGGATAAATGTATGAGGAAAATATTTGGTACGTCTGATGGTACTAACTTGCAGGTATACTACCTGTAAATATTTCAATTTAATTGGTTTTTATTTAATAGAGAAAGAGAAAATTAACCCCTCACTATTAGTTATTGCTCAAAACTTATGATCAGTTTGTATACTAAATACGTTTGGTTCTTCTCCTATTCAGTTACGAAAAAGTTTGATTCTAACCAATCATTTTTATATTCAGTTCTTGAGACACTGCTGGCACAAAAAGTTTCATAGCAAGCATAACCCTAATAAAATAAATGATTATTTTCAAAATTAGTACATTTACAGAGATTGTTACAAAAAGGGTTAAACCTGTATATTCAAAGTGTATTAGATCAAGGTGATTTATTGATTTCGTCCATTATTTCTTAAGGTCGTATCTTATTTTAATTTGCCAGAATCAGTTACTATTTTTGGTGTACTAGTACATAATTGTCAATTTGCATTCATACTCAAAAATAGAGAATTCCCAATCCGGATTATGAAATTTTTATTTCTAATACCATAAAGCTACTTTGACAAGAATCCAACAATATTCGAGAGCATCTGTAAGCATAACAGTGCGCGGGGATGCTACAGGGAAATGGCAGTTTACAAATCAGTATCAGTAAAACTGCATGAGAGTGGGATCTGCAGAAACAGCCTATGGAAACAGTTCTGGTGGCTGGTTTGATATGATTTTACTTGAAAGGTGGTTTTTCGAAATTTTGTTGCCCAAGATTAGATAACTTGACAGTCCAAATAAAAAATAATAATTCTAATAGGAGATTATTTAGCCTCTCACTTGTTCACCAAATATAATTGAGGTATGTGAGAAAAACAACATATATTTGACACCATCGTCACCAAATTCCACGCACTTGATGCAATCTCTTAATGTTGCAGTCTTTACTTCTACAAAAAAGAAGTGGAGAGAAAGTCTAGACAAATGACGTATAGAAAGCAGATCTAATTGTTCCATACCACTGAAACCTTTTTCCCACACTCCTAAACAAATTGTTGATTGATATAAGTGTGAATGTTTCTAATAATCTGATTTCTGGGTTCAGAGCCACAGGACTATGTCCTTTTGACCCTACCGAAGTTCTGAAAATAATTCTCTACAAGACAACCAAGTCCATGATAATCAGAAAATCTTAATCAAAGCGTAGGTAATTGATATTTTACAGTAAATGCGTGGTTCCCATAAAAAGTTGTACGTAAGCGTGGCAAGAAAGTGGAACCAGGAAAACAACTTCGTCAGGTTAGTCTAGAGAAGCCACTGACGCTATGGAACCACATCCTTGACCGTGGATTACAGAAACATATATCTAATAGTTGTGATAAAGAGAGTAATGTTTCAACTATCATTAAAGAAACAGCCAAAGAGAACTGCGAATACGAAAAGCAGATCGAGCATCAGAACCAAAGACACTAAATGAAATTGGTGTTTCAGTTTCTTTATGTAATACATTAAAAGTAGAACTGTTTCTAATAAAAGACTCTGCAATAGGAGCGGAAAGAATTTAAATTTTTACATCTAAATTAAATGTTCAACGTTTATGAAGAGCGCATTATTGGATTAGTTTACGTTTTAATGACCAGCAAGAGTGAAAAAAATTATTAACGAATATTTCAAAACTTAATTGACTTTGGTGAAGATAACGAAATTGAATTAAAACCAAAGACTAAACTGACTAATATGGAAATGGCAGTAATAAACGATTAACGCTTCTGAGAGTAAATTTCCAAAAGTATCAAATAAAATTTGTTTTCTCCATTTGGGACAGGGTATGTGAAGAAAAATTCAAGTCAGTGGATTTGCATCTCGATACGGCAAAGACGAAGAATTTAGTTAAATGCTGCGTCACTTGTTTGCATTAGCATTTGTTCCTTCAGATGAAATTCCAGAAGCATTTAATGTTCTTACACCTAATTTTCCAACAGAAGTTAGTGATATTATTGAGCGGTTTAAAAAACAATTACGTTCATGGAAAAATTAGACATTATTTGCGTAATGGAACCGCAATTCGAAACCTACCATTGTTCCCATCAATATTGTGGTTAGTTTATGACTCCATTCAACTAAAAATTCCACGAACTCAAAATAATATCGAAGCTTGGCATAGAAGATGGAATAATATAGTTGGACAATCACATTGGAGTGTATAGAATAATAGAAGAATTCCAGAAAGAACAACAAGTAGAAAATCCAAGTGGAATGTATAATACGCGGAGAACCTTGTCCAAAACTAAAAAAGGTAGGTAACAATTATTAGAGAAAACAGTATAATTACAGTTGTGAATGATCGAGCTAACCTAAGCATGATGGAGTCTTTCGCTTTAAATAATATTTTTTAATTCATGTTTAAATAAAAATAGTTTGTTGAGATTGTTATTATTTGTAATAAATTTTGATATAAATCTACAAAATGGATTTATTTTTTCAATAAATTGATATGTGGAAATATTTAAATTTTTCGAAATATCAGTCTGTCGGGATGTTGATTTTCATAATATTTGTATGTCGGGATTCGAACTGTCGGGAATTTAGGGAGTCGGGACATTGGGTGTCGGGTTTTTGTCCGGGACCCAATCTAAATACGCTACTCCAATTAAATGTTATCCAAGGTTATGTGACCCTATTAATTATTAATTATTGATAATTATTGATAATGGTACAAGGTACTTACAGAAAATTTATGTTGAGAATTACACATGGATTTGCTATAGCTCACACATGGAAATTTTTTTAATTATTTATTCTTCATCTGGTAAATTGTGCCTCGTCAGTAAACAACGTTCTGCAAATGGCTCATAGTCCAAGAAAAATCGACATCTAGCATGGGAAAAAATTGTAACGGGCTACATTTTTGCATGCACCTTAGTATTAGGGTTCTTAATATTGTGTGAGAGTTCGTTATCGATTTGTCCGCCGGCGCTGCGAGGTCAATTACGTGTGTCCAAAGGTCGCGAAAATCATGAAAATTGCGAATTTATCGAAAAAAACTTAATTTACTAACTTGTAGCTGATTTGCTACAAAAATTAATCCCACAGTTTTTTTTTGTAGGAGAAACCGTTCACAAGATATAGTGCTCCAAAGAATTAAATTAAGAACCCTAATACTAAGGTGCTGCATGCAAAAATTCAGACCGTTACAATTTTTGTCTAACCTGCAATCAACATAATAAATGTCGATTTTTCTTGGATATTAGACATCAAGACATCTCAGATCAAGCCTATTGAGAATACCACATAATAAAAAAAAAACTTGTTACTCAACCTCTACTACGCTCTCGATTCTTTGGAGTACTACTATATCTCGTGACGGTTTCTCCTAAAAAAAACTGTCTGATTCGTTTTTATAGCAAATTACTTTATCTACAAATTACTTAGTAAATTGTGTTTTTTTTTCGAGAAATACGCCGTTTTCATGATATTTGCCGCGTAATTGAGCTCGCGGCGGTCAAATCGATAAGGAATTCTCACACATTATTAAGATTATTTTTTCCAACTTGCAATATGTCGATTTTTTTTATGTCGATTTTCCTTGGACTATTACCTATGATTTAACAAATTCACTGACAAAATGCTAGACGGTTAATGTTATTCCCTGGTTGGAGGCGTTGTATTGTTATATGTGAAAGGAATATCGTTGTTTCTTTTCCGTTACACTTATGATTGCAAGATACCCATTTGAACGCCAATTTCACAGGTACTTACTATAAAGTTTTCATCTATAATATTTCTATTATTATCCTCATCTTGGATGTTTGCGCAATATTTCTCTCAACTCTAGTAGATATTGGGAATTTTCCATGTTCCATGTCAAACAAAATGAAAAATTGAGACAAATGAATTATGGTTATGTGTACGACGTCCAGGAAATCTTCTTTGGTATTATCTTTTACTAATCTGCTATTCTCATCACAAAAACCATAAATTTAAATGATATTTGCATATTCTTCATTGGTAAGTGAATAAGATTTCGAAAATTAGTAAATCTTGAACAGCAAAAATTAGTAATAAACATTAAAGAAATATGAAAATGGAGTAAAGTATCAATGTTTACACAATAATTCACAGAAAGGTCAGAAAAGCGAAAATATTAAATTAGAGAAAAAATGTACTTATAATTTGTTTTGAATGTTTTCAGAGAAATTAAAAATATATACGCCAGTCCTGGACATTTCTCACTTTCATTATTTCACACTAATCACAGGAAATGTTTAAATTCAAATAAGAGAATTTTATATTTCTTATATGTAATTTTTTTATTTCGACGCAAATCGATATTTTTTTTCAAATTCGTTAAAAGCATAGTAAAATAATCAAATACGCAGTTAAGATCATTGTTGTTTAATTTAGTACTAGAATCTAAAAATTACATATATAGGGTAAATTTTTATATATAATATAATAATGTTGTATTACTATTATATACCGTGTGTCACAGGCTTATGGCCCCTTTTGATTTTTTCAGGTAAATTTTTCAAACTCGGCATACTGAATACACTCATCAGTTGTCATTTTTTGACGAATAAATGGTTTCACATGCCATCAGTTATCGATTTTTTAACGTAACATCACATACCGGATGTAAAGGAATAGTGGGGCCACCCCTGTAACTTCCTCGTTTTTAAAGATATCGGAAATGGCCCCAATATTCTTTTCTAAATGGACCACCCTGTATGTTTTTACATTTTTGAAATAAAGATCACATTTTGGATACATTTATACTATTTTGAATAATTTAGACAGGGTTGCACGAAAAATAATTCGAATTTTAGTTGTCAATCTAGATGGCTGCGAATATGTTAATAGTTATTTATGCAACAAGTGCGTAAGGTGAGATTTTTTCACGAATGGGAATTTTGTCGCATGAGCCGTAGGCGAATGCGACAATCTCATGAGTGACCAAAAGTTCCGTAATGTGTAATCGTTACCGACAGGAATGACAATTTTTCTTAAGAAATTTATGATTTATATCGAAGTTCAATTAAATTTTAATCAACCCTGTATGTTTGTGTTAATCAGAATGGGCCTCTGGCTCATTCTTGTTGCATATCCTAAAATATTAACGCAAATATACAGAGTTGATCAAAATTTAATTGAAGTTAGATATAAATCATAAATTTCTTCCTGCCGGTAATGATTACACATTACGGAACTTTTGGTACCGTTTAGCCCCTACTAAATAGAGCTTTCTGAATATCCGGGTGGCCCATATCATGATTTTTTTAAAAACAGAGTTATTTTGAAAAATGTGATTTTAATGAATTTAAAGCACCCTGTATGATGTATTATTGGACATATTGACGTTTTCGTATTTTTTATATGAATTACATTGAAACACAAATAACATATTCGCAGTCATCTAGATTGACAACTAAAATTCAAATTATTTTTCATGCAACCCTGTATAAATTGTTCAAAATAGCATGCATCCAAAATGTGATCTTTATTTCAAAAATGTAAATATATACAGGGTGGTCCATTTAGAAAATACTATTGGGGCCATTTCCGGTGAAACCGGAAGTGACAAATATGGCGGATAGGTTTCAAAAAGTTGGCAAATGCATAACTAACATTTCAATCGTGAAACGAATTTTTAAAGTCTATTTTGTTTTTCATTTCAGAGTGCTATGATTTCACCTGACAAATTCCAACCGATCATAACAACGTTAGAAAAATTTAAATCGCGACAATAACACTAAATTGTTTGACCTACGAACGGATATAGTTTACCAAAATGGTTTTTGAACCAAAGCTTTACTTTTTCAAATGGTGCCATAATGGTACTACAGTACCATTGGAAAGGACAAATGGAGAATCCACTCATATGTCCACTTTGTCTGTGTAACCAGTAAAACCAATATACTATTTAAGAAAAATAAAAAATCCTTATACTTATTCCAATTTATTAACAAACAGTAAGGTGGCAGATGCATTGTCAACATAATTTATTCATATCATGCAAATGTACCAATAACTGCGTAGAATTCTACGCACTGAACTATGAGGTTGTGCTAAATATTACTCGTAAACATTTGAACTCAATTATTTCAAGACTTATATATCAAACAAGTGTAATTCTATTTAGGTATGGCTGACACTGACAAATACAAAAATGTATAAAAAAACCGATACATATTTTTCACACAAAACTATTTGAACTTTTTTCAATAATATAGGTACCTCATGAACCTTATTTTAAAAATAAATTTTTTCTATCATTTTGGATTTTAAAGGCTTTTGGGTAAATTTTGAAATAGCCCAATATCATAAAAATACCTTTAAGGTACACCCATTTAGCAAAATAAATATCATTTTATACAGAAATAAACAATCAGTTGAAGACGAACTTAAAACTGCTCTGTGGCGAAGCAAAATACAATAATACTACTAGAGACTTTTCAAACATATTTATTGTAGAAAATAAACCGCTGTATAATTGCTATTTCAGTCCTCTAATATGTCTAAATATCTCCACAAAGATTCGGGCACTGGCAGGCTTCGGATTCCATTTGGAAGCTGATAATTGCTCCAAAGTCTGTCTCTAATAATACATCTACACAAATGTTTTAATTCAGGAGCATTAATTCCATACCTTGACGGTGGAATAAGCCCATCCTCAACCAGATCTGAATACTTTTCCATCATTCTTTCACGCTGTATGTTATATTCATCTTCGGTAATCTCCTCTTTTCCCTTCATCTTCATAGCAGGGACAACCCTCAAAAGGAGCTGAAGGCAGGATACCAGGTTATATGGATACACGTGATTAAACTCCAAAAGACGATTGGTAAGATGCTCAAAAACATTTGATTCTTCGGATTCAGTATTGACTTTGGCTCCAAAACGTAGAAAAATTAAAACTTTGTCTGGCAGGCCCAGTTGTATAGCAATCTTGAAAAAATAATATGGTTCAAAGTAAACTGCATCTTTGGAGGGAGATTTATTTCATCAAATAAAAAGTTGAATCTGAAGGTGTTTCGCTATGAAAATACAACACAAGAAATGAAAAATCAAAGAAAACAAATTTATTTTTAAGGATGCAATTTACTTTTGAATCATCCTGTATATCAGTGTCGTTTATTATTTAATTAATAAAGGATGCAATTAAAGATAATTAACCATGAATACAAATAAAACCCCCCAGAAATTAAGTTCAAAATGTGTTTTAGAACGAGGTTTACCAGAAGGAAGTCTATATTGACATTTTGTCATCTTTGGTGATTTCATTCTATAGTGAGATTGTTAGTAAATAACTGATGCAGACGCAGAACCTTATGAGTTTCATTGTGGTGAAATAAAGCAAACGACTTTTTATAAAAATATGGACAACATTCTTGATCCAAATGACTGCTGGTGCTTTTTTGCTTGTGTACAGGTGCAGCTTGTGCAGAAAATATGAAACACGTATTACTAAAATCAAAGTAATATCAGGATTAAGACCAAGATGAAAACCAAGATGACCAGGATGACAACCAGGATGGCAACCAGGAAGATCAACAATCAACAGAATGCAGGTGAGGATGAATACTATGATGATTAAAATAATGATTAATATTAATATTTTTGAATATTTTTTTCTGTAGATTGTTTTGCCTTTAATTTGTTGTTTTCTCATTTGATTTTTTGGGACTTTTTCCCTCTTTTCTCAGGAAAAATATTGGTTAATTATACTAGACATAACCCTATAACTATTATACCTTTAATGGTGATGCTCTCCCGCAGCTTTCGATTGGCAAATCAATAAATCGGAATAGCTCTTCCTCGCCACCAGTACTGAAGGGAAGTTCTAGGCTAGCGTCATTAGCGTTATCTATAAAGTAAATTAGAGCCCTTAAATTCTCCTCTTGTGTGTCAAAATCACATTTCCATCCAGCTATGTAATGGGGAGCTTTGTTGCCAAAAATGGCTCCTATTAAAATACGTTCGAAGGTTTTCTCACATGAATAGATTGCTTCCAAGAGAGCGCAGACCTAGAAATGTTTTGATAATGTTGAAATGACTGAAACAGGACTAAAGTCGAGCTCACGAATGTTTGCGGATGACTCAACCCTGACCGTCGTCCGATCTAATCTGTTGAAGGTCCCGCTTGATATGATTTCACTGGCGGCGCGCTGTTTCGATATGCTTATCAACAACGCAATGTTTTAGATTTACACGTAATTGATGTAAATAATTGAGAAATCCGTATGGCAAAATGTACTTTTGTACTTTCATACTAAAAATGTACTTAATTTATTACAAAATAAATGTATTAATACAAATGTATTAAAGCGGCATCCCTGAGAGAGTCTAACATACGCCACTGGTGGAGTGTGATCCTAAGTGACATTGTGCGATACGCACAATAGCAATGTCTTTGTCAAACGTGTTTACGTTATAGAGTGAGAGCGAACCGCACAGATGGCGTAGATTGGACCGGCCAACTGAAGACTAACGTTTCGGTAAGGTTCCATATTGCATTAAATGTGCAAAGGAGATAGGACTACAGCGTGCATGTCTGTGATATTTTCAGTATGTAATTAGTCATCCGCAAACATTCGTGAGCTCGACTTTATGAATTTCTAAGCTTTTTATTTGGAAAATTTGTTCATGATAAAAAAAATATACGATTTAAAAAAAAATTCGAATAAATAAAAATTTTAGCATTTCTCAATGATAGGATTTTGTATTACTTGAATAATAAAGATATTCAATATTGTTCTTAAATTACTTGAAACTTTGAAAAATATATAGTACGAGATGGAGATGGAGAAAATTTAGCTTTTGTAATAGTGTATTTAAAAAAATTCAAGGTCAACCGATCAAATAAAAAATAAAAACAAATGAAAAGGGGGAATCAAAAGAGCTTTTGTCTAGGTATCCAGTGCAGGTAACTAATATTATTTGTATTACAATTTTGAAACAAGAAGATCCTTACCGTTCCTGCATCCTTTAACTGCCAGTCATAGCAAAGTTTTACGGCCACATAAAGAATATTGTGATATTTTCCCATCATACACACAGTTCCATTATTATTTCGCATTTCCTCGTGATAACGGATTATTGATAATATTGCTATACGACATGTTTCCTCTATATTAGTTTCCACTAAAAATAATATGTGCACGTAAGCAGATAAATATGGTCACTGTATTAAAAGATTCAAAGATATATTTTATATATCTAAAGCTGATCCTTATTAATAACAGTTTATTAATTAAAATTTTTGTTATCTTTTCTGTTAGAAGCAGATAAACCAGATAATATTTTCAGCTATTTAAAATTCATTTATTTCAGAAGTTATAGACTACATAGCTTTGGTGGTAGTCCTATCCATGTCAGAGGGGAAATAAAGATTCCATGTAAGCATAAAGGCAAAAAATATTTGTTAGTACTTCAGGTTGTGGATGTTGATCACTGTCCTTTACTTTCGGCAAAAGTATGTACAACTCTTGGACTTCTAAAATTATGTAATAGTATACAAAGTATTTCTGAAAATAGTTCAATTAAGTTAACCTCTACTAACTCACAAGATGCTATCAGAAATGTATACAAAATTCAAGCCGAAAAAATTGCTGAACATTTTTCTCATATATTCGAAGGTTACGGTGAGTTGTCAGGAGAAGTACACTTAGAAGTGGATAAATCTGTTACTCCCGTTATACAACAACCTCGACGAATTGCAATGAAGCTTAGAAAAGAATTAAAGGTAGAATTAGATAAACTTGAGAATGAGAAAATTATTACTAGAGAAGATCTACATACAGACTGGGTAAGCAATATATTAATTGTTCGACGAAACAATTCTTTTCGAATATGCCTTGATCCAATTCCATTAAACAAAGCCTTGAAGCGACCTAGATTGCAATTCATTACATTAGATGAAATTCTACCTGAGTTAGGTAAAGCAAAAATATTTTCTTTGGTAGACGCAAAAAAGGGATTTTGGCACTTAAAGCTTAGCGAAGGCAGCAGTAAATTAACTACCTTTTGGACCCCTTATGGTAGATATCGTTGGCTTCGTGTTCCGTTTGGCATTTCCCCAGCACTTGAACTGTTTCAAGCCAAAATAAAAGAAGTTATTCAAGGTTTACCAGGGATAGAAGCGATAGCCGATGACATAATTATTTTTGGATCTGGAGATACGCTAGAGCAATCTTTAGTAGATCACAACAAAAACTTAAAAAAAAATTATTTCAACGTTTGGAAAAAAATAATGTGAGGTTAAACCGATCTAAACTAAGGTTGTGTGAAAAGTCTATAAAATTTTATGGTCATTACCTAACAGACGAAGGACTGAAGCCCGATTATTCGAAAATATCTACTATAGTCAATTATCCAACTCCATCAAACAAGAAGGAGCTATATAGGTTTATAGGAATGGTGAACTATCTTAGCCGTTATATAAAAAATCTAAGTTCACATTTTTATACACTGAGAGAACTAATTAAAGAAAATACACAATGGATATGGACAGATAATGAAAATGAAGAATTTAACAAAGTAAAGAGTATTGTTTCTAACATAAAAACGCTGCAATATTTTGACGTTAATAAGCCAGTAGTGATGGAATGTGATGCTAGTTCATATGGACTTGGCGCCGCAGTTTTTCAAGAAAATAAAGTTATTGGATATGCTTCTCGTACGTTAACAGCATCAGAAAAAAATTATGCACAAATAGAAAAGGAACTGTTATCAATTTTATTCGCTTGTACTAGGTTTGATCAGCTCGTAATAGGGAGTTCGAAAACGACCATCAAAACGGATCATAAGCCGTTAATTAACATTTTTAAAAAGCCATTGTTGAATGCACCGAAACGTCTTCAACATATGCTTATGAATCTCCAGCGTTACAACTTAGAAATTAAATTTGTGTCTGGTAAAGAAAATGTTGTTGCAGATGCAATTTCTAGAGCCCCATTGAAGAACACCCAAAGCTATGAGACAGATCAGAAGTTTAACATTTTTAAAATTATAGAAGACACGGATTTGGTAAAAGATTTAGGTATTACGGACGAAAGAATTAAGCACAATCAAGCAGAGACTTGGAAAGACCCTGTGTGCCAGAAACTTATATACTGTAACGTATACTTCAAATCACGAGAGATGACCGTTACGTCACAAATTAATTTCTAATTTTCAACGTAGGTACGCTTCAAGCGTTCTTTGTTTACAAATTAGTAAAACGAGAGAGACAGGGAAAGGGAGTCCATTATATGTGACTGTTAATATCTCCGACTGACGTTGTTGATAACTAACGCAGTACTGATTTGATTCTTACGAATTATAATGATGACGTAACGGTCTTCTTTCGTGATTTGAACTATAGAAGGTTGGCCTAAGAAAATCTACAAAGTTCCCATGAGGTTAAACCCTATTTTAAACATAAAGATGCACTTTCCACTCAAAATGGACTCATCTATTATAATGATCGAATAATTATACCTAGTTGTTTGCGAAAACTTATGGTTGAAAAAGTACATACTAGCCATAATGGTATTGCGTCAACTTTAAGACTAGCAAGAGCGAACATTTTTTGGCCGGGCAAGAATGCCGAACAAAAAATAAAGTTCAAGGATGCGACATATGTACCAAGTACAGTTCATCACTCATCATTCAATCCCCGAGTATCCTTTTCAAATTGTGTCGATGGATGTATTTTTTACAGTACACCAAGGAAAGCAGAAACAATTTTTAATTACTGTAGATCATTACTCTGATTATTTTGAACTAGATATCCTAAAAGATATGTCATCATCTTCAGTCATTAGCTGTTGCAAACGAAACTTCAGTCGTTTTGGAGTACCGCAAGTAGTATGTACGGATAACGGAACAAATTTTATTAATAAAGAAATGCAGAAGTTTGCTAAAGATTGGCAATTCACTCAAGTTTCCTCATCTCCATACCATAAACAAGGAAATGGTAAAGCTGAAGCAGCTGTTAAAATCGCAAAGAATCTAATAAAAAAAGCTGAAGAAGCAAAAGAAGATTTATGGTTTTCTTTATTACATTGGAGAAATATTCCTAACAAAATTGGCTCAAGTCCATCTGAGCGTTTGCTATCAAGATCAACCAGAAGTACTGTGCCTTCATCGATAGAAAAACTAAAACATCACCCAGTTGGTAATGTGTCTGAGAAGATAAAGGAAAATAGAAAAAAAAATAAATTTTATTATGACCGTAAAACGAAAGTGTATCCTGAACTAGAAGAAGGCTCCTCAGTAATGGATCAGCTTAATCCGGAAATCTCGAACAGTTGGACCAAAGGTACAATTGAAAAAAACCTTAATGCTAGATCCTGTATAGTCAATGTTAATGGTTCGTCCTATGGAAGAAATATTGTTAATATTAAACAGCATAACTCGAATACAAGCGACATAGGTCAGCCATACAGTCAGCAAAGTCCAATTCTTCCGTCAAGCCAAATGCCTCCAGAACCAGTGAAAGTGTAGACCAGACGGTTTTGCTGCAAGTTATTACAAAAATATTTTTTATATTTTGATTCTTTAAATGAACTGTGCATTTTCAAAAGCATATAAATTAAATTACCTCTCATGTCAGTTTACGACCAATTTTAAAAAATATTTCAGTGATGCTTCTCTTAAACTGATAGTTTGGTATTTAGAAGACTTACATTTGATTGTTATTAAATGTGGAAAATGTGTTATACCCAGAATGAAAATGATTATTTTCAGCTAGTTGCGAAAAATAACGAAGAGTAAAACATGCTTTATTTAGAAACTTTCACAGAATGACCATTATTTTATGAACCAAACGAAAACATAAAAATCATTGACCAAAAATTCATCATTTTGTTTTTAATATTAACAAAAGTGAGAAAAATAAAACTGGCTTGTACCTATTTGCGTTATTATCAAAATCTGTTTTCGTTTTATTTAAAGCATTTTAAGGAAAAAATATCGAATTTAAGACCAAGTTGTTACCTGGGAATTTCACTAAATGTATAATAATCGCTCCATTTCTGGTACTGTGACCTGAGCCTATTGAGGTCATCAAGGATGATCATCCATCTGAGCAGATGTCAAAAGAACCAGGACGCTCATGCCATTTGGAGTCCCCAAATGCTTCAAAAGTCGACACATTTACAATCAGTGAGCAGTGAGTGTGAGACAGAAACATCTTCGGAATGTTCGTATATAATAAAGATATTCATATCAAGACACAGATGACGAGGTCGACGAAGATACTGGTTTTTCCAAAATGAAGAATTATTTGTTTATTACATAATACTTATTTATTTATTTATTGTCTTTCCCGTAAAAATTCTGGGGAAAATTCCTGAACGATATTTTTCGGGAATTTACCCACCACAAATACCAATTGATGTAAAAGGTTTGTAAACGAGTTCTACATGAATTGAAATATCTAATTTTTACCGATATTTGAATGTTAATTTGATTAAAATATTACGCAAAAATGTACCTACACATAGGAAGTAGCTAAAGGAAAAAATATATATATTTTTATTATATTTCGGATGCAAAATAAAAAAGTAGCCAATACTCTTTCAATATGTCTCCCGACTTCTAACAAATTAGAAGAAATGTTTTAAAAATAGACATTTATATAAGAAAACACTATTTACCTGCCGAACATGCCTCAATTAATGTACTTATATAATCCACCATGTTCTTTCTTTTCCTTCTATCGTGTAAACTATTTCTTGGCAAAGCATTAAAATGGTCAAAGTAACAATGCAGGAAATATTCCATTTTACCTTTTGAAATATATAAATTTTTTACTTTGACGCTATTTATGTCACATACTGTCACTTAGGTGTTCACTTCATACCGAAACAAACTAGTTAAAAGTTAAACCTGAACACAAATGCTGTAAATACATAATTAAGTTATATAGCATTTTATCAGCTTCCGATTCTATATTTATAGTTAACCTTTATTGAAAAATTCATTTAATATTATTTTCTGCGTTGCCTTTAACGAAATTAAATAAAAGAAACATTGTGACTGGAAAAAATCGATACCAAGATGTCAACTGTATTACATATACCTACATGTTTTTGAATCCACTGTATTCAATAGTCTTATTGACTATGTCGAAAAAAATTCGTTACAAGTATTTTATTGTTTCGTATGTTCATTTGTATCCGAAAAATGATAAATCCACAAAGTGCTATTAAATTTAGTCTTGGATTTTTGAGAACTAAGTAAATTTGTCCACTTTATAGTTTTTTAACTATAACTCAAAAACTATGCATTTTTACAATTTTGCCACTTTTTACCTGTATACCATGTTACTTTTAATTTTTACACGCAAAAATTGTTTTTATTTAACACAAAAATTATTTGCGGTTTATCAATGATAATGATAAATTTATTTGTTCAAAATTTTGTTATTCATACGATCTTAGATTTAAAAAAACTCTAATGTACTAATTTACAGCTGTTTAAAGATTCTTCTTTTGAAAATTATATATCTATTATATTTCTCCCATAATGTTTTCGAATTGAATATCAATATCTTCATCAACATCATTTTGGACATCTTCTTTCGTAACTTTTGGGACATCAGCGTTTTCACAATTTAAGCTCATACATTCTTTGCAGAACATGGAGCAGCTAATTCCTAATTTTCTGCAGCCACAATTTCCATGACAACTTTTTATGCACCCACAAGCTATTTGCTCCAGTAAAGACTGCGGTGCAGGACGTTTGGTTGTGCTAATTGGCATTAACCCATTTTTAGATTTTTTCCAACCCCACTGAAAAGGATTTCAAATATTTCCTTTCCACTATTGTATTTGGTGGTACGTTCTTAAGCCGTGCTGTTTAGTGGCATCAGAAGTTTGAAATATGTAGTTATAGTTGGTCATGATGTCGATCTTCTCATCATTTTGTCAATGTTACCGAAAGAGTATACAAATGTATTTATTAAAATCTAGTACGGGAAACGTACCAACTAAATTATACTCGAAATTATACAATCGAAATAGTTTTAACTTTCCACAAAATCAAAAATTTCTCGGCCTCACCCATGCATTCAGTTGATGCGATACCACTTCTGCTTTTTTCAATATTGTCAAAAAATAATTCATGAAATTTATCAATAAAAATATTTTATCTTTGGAAAAATATTTGGAAATATTTTCAAATAATAATGCAGGTCCTGAAGATATCAGTTTCGCATCTGAACATATCGTTATTTCTCTGTATGGCATTAAGACCTAAAGTTTAAGTAGCTGCCGCCTACAACTTTTTCAAAGATTATCGAAGATCACAAAATTTTCTCTAGCCCATTTGCAACTAACTTCTGATGCCACTATACAGCACGGATTAAGGACGTACCACCAAATTCAACAGTGGAAATGAAATATTTTAAATCCTTTTCAGTGAGGCTGGAAAAATGTAAAAATGGATTAATGCCAATTAGAACAACCGAACCTCCTACACCGCAGACTTTTCTGGACCAAATAGCTTGCGGGTGCATACAATGTTGTCACGGAAATTGCGAATCAGCTGCTCCATGTTCAGCTTATATTGTGAAAACGCTGATGTTTCAGAAGTTACGGAAGATGTCCAAAACGATGTTGATATTCAATTCGAAAACATTATGGGGGAAATATAATAAATACTTAATTTTCAAAAAGAGCTATAACACCATTCAAGTTTTTATATCTATGATCAGATGAATAACAAAATTTTGAACAAATACCTTTATCATTATTATCGATAAACCAAAAATAATTTTTGTGTTAAATAAAAATAATTTTTGCGTTTAAAAATTAAAATATAAAGGTAAAAAGTGGTAAAATCGTAAAAAAGTAGATAACTTTGAACGACTGTATCTCAGTCAATTTTTATCAAAAATACCATTCTGACGGGAATTACGTCAGCTTCCATTTTTTATAAACCAACACCTATACCTAAATCCACTCAGAAAAAAGTTATACACAAAATAAAAAAAGAAATGAAACTTTTCGGCTTTATTTTAAATGTTTTTTTTGAGTCATTTAGTAGAAAAAAAAGTTTTATGACTTTTTCAAGTGCCATTTCGATAGAAAATTGTGCTCTCTACAAAACCTCGTATTATGTGTACAGCGTGTGTAAAAAGTATTGAAACATGACCATAACTTTTGAAATATTGATTGAATGAAAAAATCCTTGGACAGGTCGATTTTTATTTTCAATTACGCAACTTTTGGTGCTATTTATAATTTCTAGTTCTACACACCCCCGCCCCCAGTCACCCCAATTTTTTTTTTCAAATGGCAACCTACCCTTTGTGATACCTCAAAAGAAAGGTAATTTAATAGTCTATTCAACGCTGTAAAGAAATCCGAAATCCGTCGATGCAATTGGTTTCCCAAACGCATGAAATACATTTTTTTTAAAGAAAAAGGAAAGATTAGTAGAATTTTATTACTGAAAAAAATTAACAAATTATCTAATCTAATAAGATGTTCAAACTGAGCTCCGTTAACAGCTAGGCACTGTACAAGTCGCTGTTCAAAGTTCTGTAAACAGTTTTCGAATGCCGTTTGGGGTATTCGACCAATCTCCGCCCGTATTCTATCCTTTAGATCCTCCAAATTATTTGGTCTATTGTTATAGACGCAACCCTTTAAATGGCCCCATAAAAAAATCGAGGGGTGTCAGGTCCGGAGATCTGGCTGGCCATTCGATTGACCCTCTTCTGCCTATCCATCGGCCCGGAAACACCTCATTCAGGTACTGTCTTGCATTAACTTCATAGTGTGGAGGGGTTCCATCTTGTTGGAACCATACGCTATCGGCTACTGGTAAATCATTATCACCCGGAAAAATTGCAGAAATTGCGGGAACTATTTCGGTTTGTAGTAAGTCCAGGTAAATTTCAGAAGTTAAATTACCTTCTACAAAAAATGGTCCAATAAAATGATGTCCAATCATACCCATCCAAACATTTATTTTTTGCGGAAGTTGCGTATGTAAAGGTTACATCCAATGAGGGTTGTTCCTGGACCAATAGCGACAATTATGTCTATGAATCGATCCATTTAGATAAAATGTCGCTTCATCAGTAAAAAGAATGTTAGAAGTGAATGTTGGGTCATTGTTACGTCTTTCCTGGATAATTTCACAAAATTCCGCCCTATGATGAAAGTCATTTTTGGATAATTCCTGAGTCAAATGAACCTTATATGGATACAGTTTTTTTTTTTTTTTTGAAAAACAAATTGCCTATTGTACGACTTTTTTGACACTTTACATGCATGGCATTCTTAAAATTAAAAAAAAAAAAAATTATTTCATGCGTTTGGGCAGCCAATTGCATCGACGGATTTCGGATTTTTTTACAGCGTTGAATAGACTATTAAAATACCTTTCTTTTGAGGTATCACAAAGGGTAAGTTGCCATTTGAAAAAAAAAATTGGGGTGGCTGGGGGCGGGGGTGTGTAGAACTAGAAATTATAAGTCACACCAAAAGTTGCGTAATTGAAAATAAAAATCGACCTGTCCAAGGGTTTTTTTATTCAATCAATATTTCAAAAGTTATGGTCATGTTTCAATACTTTTTACACACGCTGTATATACAACAGGCTGTCTTCTAAAAAACGGCCAAAGCCATAACTCGGTGAAAATTTAATTATTATTTTTTTTAATTGGGGAATATATATTGGCCCACGAAACGCTCTTTTCAGCATATAAAATATGGAGGTACTACTTCCGGTTTTACCGGAAGTGACTTCATTGTCATTTTTTTTTAAATCTCTACTAAGCGTAAAATTTCCTTTCCGATGATGTGTCACAATTTAATATTTTCCCACCAATAACCCCCTAACAACTTAATTCTTCTCGAGGTAAGACAAATTGCTATTAAATTAACAATTGTGCCGTGAAGAACAAAAACAAACACAAATGTCAACAAATCGACATTTAACATTAGTTTCACAGTTTTTTGCACTTTGTTTTGTTTTATGATGTTATAACAATAAAATCTCTTTCCATGGCACAACTGATAATTTAATAACAACTTGCCTTACCTCGGGAAGAATTAAGTTGTTAGGAGGTTATTGGTGGGAAAATATTGACTTGTGACACATCATCGGAAAGGAAATTTTACGCTTAGTAGAGATTTTGAAAAAAATGTATAGGGTGCTATTTAAAAAAATGACAATGAAGTCACTTCCGGTAGTAGTAGGTACCTCCATATTTTATATGCTGAAAAGAGCATTTCGTGGGCCCATATTTATATACCCCAATTAAAAAATAAAATAATTAAATTTTCACTGAGTTATGGCTTTGGCCGTTTTTTAGAAGACCCTGTATACTAAAAATGCATACTTTTTGAGTTGTAGTTAAAAAACTATGAAGTGGACAAATTTACTCCGTTCTCATAAATCCCAAGTCTAAATTTAATAGCACTTTGTGGATTTGTCATTTTTCGTGTAAAATAATTGAACATATGAAACAATAAAATACCTTTTATCGGTTTCAGGATATTAATCCTTTGTTTACATATGCAAAAGTAGGCTGGTACGGTAATATTACAAATACAGATCTGTCAATAACTGTCAACAGATGAAATAATAAATAATGAAACTATAGGGCTATTTATTAATACAAACAGACAGAAAACTCCAAACAATAATATTTAAGTACTGAAATCCAACTGAAATGTATTTTCAGGAAATCCAAGGTCCATTTTTATGTAGCCGTTGTGACATTAAAAATGTAAACATTTATGTAATATGAAAAAAGGTAACAAATAAAAACAAACAAAATATAACTGTAACCATGGCGACAAATCAACCCATACAGACTTGACCAACTAATGAAATGAAAACGTTATTAATAAGAGAATATCAAAAGGTAATATCTATTAATAATGTCTTTATTTCTGAAACCGATAAACTATTGAACATATCACGGATGTTATGAATCATAACAGCCTTAGATGTCTTAAAATCCTCGCTCTACGAGCTCGGATTTCAAACCGACATCTGCGGCAGTTATGATAGTCATAACATTCCTAGATATGTTAATAGCTATAACGAATTAGTTTCTTATTCAATTACATAGTCAATAACCTACTAAGACGTTTTTTATAGAACGTCTTTCCTCTAAAAATTAGATAACTTTAAAATCTTTTTAGGTCTCTTCATAAAAATTTACAGATGTCCAATTCATGATCTGCGCCACGAGTATATCAGACTTAGCTTGTTCGTAGTTCATCTAAATTCTAAGCAGTTAAAACTTCACTGGTGTTAACAATTTTAGAGGTTCCAGTCCAAAATATATTTTTTAAGTGTAACAAAAGTTAAAACCTAATTCTTGCTGATTAATTTATCCTGTACAAAAACTGCAACATGCGTGCATCGAAAAAGGGTAGTAGATAAAATATCTTCCGTACAATACTAATAAAGAAACGTAAAGAGTAACAGCGCCTGTGCCTTACAGTTATTATTTAAAAAAACAGATATAGACAATATAGACCTTATAAAATAAAAGCAAGCCCATAGTTTTTATTACATCTTCGTTATTTTAACACAATTTCTTTATTGATGAGTATTTTTTAGAAGTTTATGCCATATAGGATACTGTTGCCCAGTAGTACCTAACCAGAATCAACAATTTATATAGCATAATGGAATGGTCTACGATATCTTTCGACATGAGCAATTAAGACCGCTTAAAGCATGCGAATTTAAATACTGGCAATTAATTGTTGAGACTTAATAAAAATAATAGTTTCTCAGGACTTTTCGTACAATCTCACAAAAGGCTTGACCGGAAAAATAAAAGCTTGTGTTAATGAAAGAAAAATGTAATACCACCTCTGACAAAACATAGTATGACGACGCGACGTGCAGAGATACTATTGTAATTGAAGCAAAAACTGTCTAAAACATGGATGATCCGATAACCAAATTTTCCTTCATACTCGATTAATAAATATTCTTTATAAATATATACCATAGTCATTCCATTACATTTATTGCAATGATGCATTCATCATATATAGTCTAGTTAACAAGTTCAAATTGGTAAAAAATAGTGATAAAGCTCCTAAAAATATGAGCGATAGCTCATTGGATTCGGAATGACGTCTAGAAAAATGTATTCGAAGGAATAATTAGCACGCAAAAAATTACAAAAGTTATTAACAAATTAAGTTGCAAAAAAAAGGCATTTCGTTTTTTGTTAATAACTCCGAAACTATTCATATTTAAGAAATTTAAAAAAAAGCTCCTTAAAGAGGAGGAAATTTCCAATGAAAAAGTCCCAACTCCCGGAGTTCTATCTCCATTATTTATAATTTTAATTTAACGCTGAAAATAGGCTCCGCGCGGCCGCTACGGCATGCGCGCGCCGCTTCAAAAGTGAGTACGCCGCAGAAAATAATTTTTTTATAGTATTAAATATTAATTAAAAAATTTGAATTAATTATGGTGTATTTTGAACGCTTAAAAGAAAAAATTCCCGTTGGAAAAAAGTTTTAAAATTCATTTTTCAACAAGTTAGGCTATTGTTAATTAACAAAATTTTTTCGGATCTTCGTCTTCATTGTAAATAATAAAAAATGTTTAAATAATTGCTCTATACATTTTTCGTTTCTTGGAGCCCTTAGTATATATATACTCAATAGGATCAAGTTATTAAAGTTTTTAAAAATTGTTTATTTTGTTAATTATAATTTTTTTAAGTGAACAAAAAATGAAATTTGTAAGAATTGTTGTTAAAAGAATTTTTTTAGGCATATGTTTTATTATGGTTGTTTTTGCATCTGCTAATGGCATGAAACAATGTTGTGAAAACATTTTTTACATCTTTTATTTATAAATTTTTTATAAACAAATGGATTAGTTTAATATTTTAAAAAAATTTAGTTTTACCATATTGTTGTCTTGAACAAATTATGATTTTTAAAAAAAAAATTTTTCCTTAAATCCATTTTTTTATTGTTTATAATCGTTTTTTTTTATATTTCCATTATTTAAATAATTAGTTAAGAAGTTATTTTATCGTTAAAAATCATTATTAGCATTTCTCAACAGGTAAACAAAAAAAAATTTTTTTTCCATCAACAAATTCATTGTTTATTAAGTTAACAATTTGTTATAAACAAATGTTGACTATCATTATACTTTTTTTCTGAAACTTCAAAAAATTACAAAAACAGCCATATATAACAAATTGTCGAAAAACATTTTTTTAAATTTTTTACAGCCTTTACCAATATTACTCGATGCCGAAATTGAAGCAGCCACTTGATTTGTTAAGTAACAAACTCATATATCTTATAAACTATTAGAAATACGGCTATGGACATTCAAGACATTTTAATAGAGGATTAATCAATCTTCAAAATAAGCTAAAAACCAAGTCAATAGCTATTGTTTATTAGCTATTATATGCATTTGTTTATAAAAATTGGCGGTTTCTTGGACATTTTTTAATATTTTGTGACTTATAACTTATAAAAAAATGCAGATACGGTAATGGACCTTCAGGACAGTTTTATTTACTGATAAAATACCTGTCAAATAAACTTTTAATCAAATCTGTATGTTTTATAGCTTTTATTTTAACCGTATTTTATTATTATTTTTTAAAATTTTATCACTAATTTTTTTGAATTATATTTTTTTTTTTATTCTATAACTATTATAATTTCTAAGAATATATAACAGTTCTTTAAAATAAAAGATTAATTAATATCATTTCTTTCCTATATTATTTACAATAGTTATAGAATAAAAAAAAAATATAATTCAAAAAAATTAGTGATAAAATTTAATTTTTTTCTTTTAAGCGTTCAAAATACACCATAATTAATTCAAATTTTTTAATTAATATTTAATACTATAAAAAAATTATTTTCTGTGGCGTACTCACTTTTGAGGCGGCGCGCGCATGCCGTAGCGGCCGCGCGGAGCCCTATCTTCAGCGTTAAATTAAAATTATAAATAATGGAGATAGAACTCCGGGAGTTGGGACTTTTTCATTGGAAATTTCCTCCTCTTTAAGGAGCTTTTTTTTAAATTTCTTAAATATGAATAGTTTCGGAGTTATTAACAAAAAACGAAATGCCTTTTTTTTTTGCAACTTAATTTGTTAATAACTTTTGTAATTTTTTGCGTGCTAATTATTCCTTCGAATACATTTTTCTAGACGTCATTCCGAATCCAATGAGCTTTCGCTCATATTTTTAGGAGCTTTATCACAATTTTTTACCAATTTGAACTTGTTAACTAGACTAATAGTACAGTAAAAATTCAGTCAGTTTCTTGCTTCAATTACATCAATATATTTCCAAGTTTTTGTGTTTATATATGTCTATTGGCATTAGCAGTACTTTTTATAAATATGTGATATGCAAAATCTGATTTGGTGGATCAGGGCATTAATATTTCAGCCATATTTTTTCGATCTGATTTCATAAATTTAACCCAACGATAATAGAATACTAACAGGTCTGCCTAGTCTGCCACTAAGCGTTCCATCCACCGCTGCAGAAGACTATTTCTATAGTAGACCCTCTTCCGTACAGAAATATCTCCTTTGGGGCGGTGGATAAAGGATATAAACAAGATTGGTTGTAAAGACACTTGTGAGTTCATTGTCACGTAGGAGGCCATGGCCGCGTCGCGATGTGCTGCGGCGTCTATTTCTGGCAGTAACGGCAACCAGTCGCCGGAGCTTTGCTGCAACTCTGCATCCTTTCACTTTCGTTTCCACTGTTTACATCACTTTTCGTAAACTAGGAACGCTACACAAACATCTGCCTTTCGTGTAAATAAATATTCCTGAATTATTTCCTTTTAATTCGATTCCATAACCTTATTGTTTCAGGTTTCTCATGTTAAATTTCATTCTTGTTGTCGCCTTCACTGCCACACTTACAGATAATGTGTCAAGAAAAATAGTTTGATGTAAAAATATACACATCTAATCAATCCGGTACATTAGTATTCAAATAGTAAAGCGGCTATCTGCCTGCTATTAGCATATCCATAAACCCAGCGCGAGTGATTTAACTAAAATAATTTAAATTTCAAAGAAACAATTGACTGTTGACGTGGATTATACAGAATAAATACTCAACCTTCTGATGAGTTACCATGGATATCAAACTACTTATGCTTTGTCTAAGTAGATAATTGGTGTATTTTCTCTTCTATATTATTTGGGTCTTTTTAAATATTTAATTCCTCATTTTTGAAGTTGCTTTAATTTCATAATAACTTGCCTCTTACTTGACGCATTGAATGAAGACATTTTGAATATACTGAATCACAAAAGAAAATAAGAATGTTTATGTATAAGTTACGTGGATAGGTACACATTACACCCGAACGAAACTACAGTCCCTTAAAGTATACCCAAAAAGTAATCTTTATATTATAGATCAAAATTCGACACCCTACTTGCAGTGTAATAGATATCATATTTTACTGCATTTATATTATAGGTACAAGACCTTTTTCATTCTTATAGAAGAGGAGGGGAGAAATTGAAATAAACAAACAAAACATTTTCAAAAATTAAAATTGTATTATCAGTATTTTTATTTAGAAATATAAATAAAAAGGTATTTTATTAACAAAAACAATTAAAACTAAAACTAAAATAGTATTATAAAAATTTATTTCACTAACAAACATTTTTAATGTTAAAATTTTCAAAAAATAAGAATCACTTATTATATTTTCATTTATAGAGAAATATTAATTTTTCACTTTTTTATTAAAATTTTTTCCCCAATTGTACGTTTGTGTCCTTCATTTTCTTCTTGCTTATCTGTGAGTATATTATACAAAATGAAAAAAGTACATAATCATTGTATAAATGAGGATTTTCGAGTAGATTAAAATTTTATATTATATTGAATGAAACATACTTTCTATTTAAAGAGGATCGGAATCGATAGCATCCGTCTCCTGGACGATTTTTTCAAATTAATTTCCGCATTCTCGTCGATTGCATATAAATCTTCTGCGTCGTTTAGATCCTTGATAATTTTATCCATGTATTTATTTAGACATTGTCTTACTCCCTGATAATTTCCGTAAATTTGTGAGCACCTTAAACCTGCTTTTCTGTTGCGGTTGCAGGAGATAAGCTGCAATATTGATTGTGGTGTTGGCACATAAAGTATTGTCACAGGTTGTAAGGAACCGTTAATTTTCTTCTATCCCCATAGTTGTGGTTTTTTTTTCGTTACCAAGCTATTTCTGAATTTTGTAGAATACTCGTAATGAATGTTGATCGACTGCCTCTGAAGTTGGTGGTAATAAATCCAACTTTGATTTTTGGTATTGCAGCGATTTCTTAAGTTGACCAAATCTGTATGAGTTGAGTAAGAGATTTGTGGTTTTCCTTGCGCATCGTATAAAAGTAGGAAACAAATTTTACGAGCCTGTATTACTTACGAGGGTAATATTAGATTAGCCAGCTACTTCTGTCAAAAACTCTGAAATATGAATATATTTCGCTTGGTATGTAACAACTCATTAAAAGAAAATCTTATTGGGTTTAGAAGCCTTAAAAATCTAACAAATGATTGATTTAAAATCTTTTATCTGTAATTATTTGCAAATTGTACCACATTTAAGGGTCAAAAAGGTACTGTAATGATTTTGTCAAAACAAAATGATGTGAATTTGTAGCGTTGTAGATATGTTGGGCATATTTGAACATGTGGTTTCATCGAAGGGGGTTGGGCACCAATGGATTTGTAAGTTGGCCACCTTGCTCCCCTTGTTTAAACCCCTTGGACTATTTTTATGGGGTATTTAAGAAATAAAGTTTACTACGATTCAATAGGTGATGTAAACCAATTTTGTCAAAGAATTATTGACGCTTTTAATAACATAACTCCAGATATGATAGCTAATGCCTCAGCACAAATGTCAGCGAGAATACGAATTTGTATCGAGAATAACGGTGGATAATTTGAGCAGTTTTTCTAAATTATTTGTACTAGATTAAACAAGTGTTACGATTTGTAATTATTGTTGGAGTAAATAATAGATATCTAGTATTAATTAATTTTTTTTTTTTTTTGAAAAAATTATAACATAACATCACGTAATTATTATAAAAATCTTTAACGTGACTTACAGGATTTCGAAAATAACAAAAAAACAATTGAAAGTCAAATAAAAGTGAGAAGAAACAAAGCAATGTTTTTTTAATGGAAATTTTTACATTTTTGAAAAAATATTTAAATTATCTTTCCAAAAATGTATCATAATATACAGGGTGTATTCTAAAATCACCGACAAACGGAAACTGGAGATTCTGTGATCCAAAATAAGACGAAAGTTGTTATAAATGTATGTCCGAAAATGCTTCCTAACCGAGCTACAAGGTTTTGAAAAAAAAATTTTTTTTTAGTTTTTTGGAGTTTTTTCAAAAACTGCATAAGATATTATATTGAGATTTGGTACACTCGAATGTCTTACTGAATACAATTAATGAGGTGAGTTTGAGTCGATTGGCTCAATCCAGTGGCGTAACATCGTTACTCCCTCAAATCACAAAAAAAACGTACGCCACTGCATTTTTTTTTAAATGTTTATTTTTAGATTCACTGTTCTATTCTGCAAATAAAATCATACTTTGTGTTTTTTCGATTAGGCACTCCGTTTTTGAGATAATTGGTATTAAAGTACGACCACACATTTTAAAAAAACCTTCATATTTAGTAAAATACGGATAATAATTGAAATAATTTAACGCCGAGTTAGCTTGGAAAGTTTTTCGAATTGTCACTTAAATAGTTTGTTGTAAGTCTTTACGTTGATTTTAAAGTTAAAAATGCCTTACTCGGCAGAATAGGAAACATATTTAGAAGTGATCAACGATTGAGTTTATGGCATATGTTCATTACATATTTTTGACTTGAAATTGCTTTGGCAACATACCCTCAAGCTATGGCCGTCATGTCATGGGATACCCTGTATAAACGATATACTATTTGTGACGAAAATAATAGAGGATATTTTGAGCACATAAATGTCATTTGTTCGTTAAGATATTTGATGTTACTTGCTTGATTAAAAGTTGTTTCCTTTAATAAATTTAAATAAATTTTAATTTACTCTTATAAATTATTTCAATTATTATCAAGAATTTAAATCTTTTTTCAAAATTGTAGAAATATACAGGGAGTTTCATTTAAAAAAACATTGCTTTGTTTTCCCCTTTTATTGGATTTTCAATTGTTTTTTTGTTAAAATTTTCGAAATCCTCAGAAAAAATACTATACCTAAGTTACGTTAAATATTTTTATTTTATTTTCAAAGACAAACGAAAAAATTGGGGAGAACGTTATAGGAATCACCCTGTACATAGAACTAGAAATAGAAATATTGAAAACATTATTAAACATATACTGTGGAAACTAGACATCTCAACTGCGAAAATTAATGCGGTGTCTGAAATGCAATCTGCTACTGAAAAGTATTTCCACTCTGAGTCTGAGTAAATGTTTAAAAGTTAATGATTTAGAAACAAAATAAACTGCTTATAAGTTATTGGTTAGCAACTAATACTTTACGATCTGCATCGCGCTAAAAACCTGAAGTGGTGCAGTAACTTGTATATTATGTATGTGTACATACGTAAATATATATTTATTCTGTAATTGGCATCGAGGCTGGGCGGCATCTTTTTATAAAAGTGCCAGGCTATTACCGGAGCAATACTTCACCTGCTTTTGTGTGTATTGAAAACCGTGAAAAAACCACAAGGGAGGTCTGCAGGCATATTTTTACGACCGGAATCATATCGACTCCTTATGAATGTATGTTAATTTCGCGTGCGTTTTAACGCCACGCGCCAATCTACTTAAACCTACACGTGTTCAACATTCGCAGACACAACACAGCTTGAGCCAGCAGCCGCAAATAGACCTCCAACCCTTACTTATTTTAAAGATTACTTTTATACATATTTCACTCACTCCTAAGACTAAAAGGAAACTAAGCCATGCCTAAGTAATAGAAGGAATTAAGTACTAACAATTAAGGTATTTTTAGGAATTAATTAGAAAAAACAACTTTCAGTTCTAACTGTCGACACACAATGGATTGGAACCTTTTTAAAAATTGTTGAGTGAAGACTTTTTCTTTAAGGTGTGTTTTGCCATAGAGCCCAAAATCCCCATAACCAATGTTATCTATCGTTATTCAAAAACATTCGGTATGGACGGTAAGTCATATTTATGTAAATCAGGTTTATTTGATAATAGTACTAAAAATATACGAAGTAGTAGGTACTTCGTACATTTTCAAATTTTGATTTTAGTTGCGTAATACTAACATTTAATATGCCTCATGGTGTTCCACAGTTACTTTGTGTCATTAGAGTTTCCTAAAAATAGATTTCAAGAAAAATACGAATATATTTACAGTATTCGCCAAAAATTCTGCACCATATGGAAGTGAGATCACTAAGTAACTGTACTATAAACTATTTAAAGCAAAATAAATTCATATAAAAAATCATATTTCGTTTAAATAAAATACATACCTAATACAGTTTAGTTCGTATTTTTCATACAGTTAGTCAAATGCACGTCTTTACTGCGAAAACAGGCGATAATGGACCTTAATAAGACCTCTCCCGGTACGAAAAGAAACGAATGTCGACCTTAAAAGATCTTGTGCGGGCGCTCCTAAAAAACCCGTTCATAAATTGGGGAGAGGTCATATTAAAAAAGTAAAAAGTGCCTTAGCATCCTGAAATCCCAGTCTACAACGTTATTAAAGGGTGTTTTTTGATCATAATGAGAATAAAGTAGCTAATGCGGTGTTAAGCGAAAACATTGCCTGTGCAATAAGACAGTTTTTACCAGCGTACGATAAACATAGACGTCGCCCATTTAACTCCGTGCTTTCCGAATTGTTTAATTTTTTTTTCTAATATTTGCCTTACCCTAAAGCATATTTTACTTTAACAAAAGTAATCCTCGTGTTTTGTAGATTAAAATGGTGGAAAAAAAATTTTTAGGGTGTTTTTCACATTTCATCCCCTACAACCACCCCGTACAGGACGACATTTTGACGACCATCGGATTTTGATGTTCCAGAAGGTAACGAATCATTTGAAATAGGTTTTAGCTTTTAACCTCGAAGTGCAAACAGAAATCCTTTCTAGAGGGTTTTGGTGCGGCCGTGGACTCTACTATTAAGAGTAAACTACCCTTATTTTTGAAGATATCGAAAAATGTTATTTGAAGAAGTTGTTCATAATGCAAAGTTACATCCAAATATCAAATTTATTTTTGTAATCAGAAATACTCTCAAAATAATAATTTTAACCTAAGCCAATGTATTACAATTCACTTTGACAAACTCTTAGCCATAATTATCGGGCCAAATAAATATTTTGTAAAAATGTTGCATTTGTTGATGCAAAGTTGTTCTAGTTAATTCCAGTATTGACATTTTTGGAAAAATTTTTGACAGATCTTTTCGAAAAAACTTCATTCATCTATGACAATGTTAAAAATCAAAAACATTTTGTGACAGTGTTTTAATTAAAAAATATTTATTTGTAGAATATGCCACTTTTTTGGTAGATATATAAAAATTTCTTTAGTTATCTTAGACAAATGTTTTTGATTTTTTTACTTTCTCAGAGTTGAATAAAGTTTTTTCGATAAGATCTGTCCAAAAATGTTCTAAAAATGCCAATACTGGAACAAACTAGAACAACTGTGCACCAAGAAATGCAGCATCTTTTTACAACATATTTATTTGGCCAAAAAAGTATGGGTAAGAGTTCATCAAAATGGTTGCTTAGGTTAATTATTATTTTGATAGTACTTCTGCTAACAGAAAAATATTTAAAAATATAGTTCAGAAATAATGCGTAAAAACGGCGAAAAATTTAATTTTTCGAATCGAGCAACTAAATTTGATATTTGGATGTAACTTTTCAACATGAACAACTTCTGCAAATAAGATTTTCGATATTATCAAAAATAAGTGTGGTTTACTTTAAGCCAATTTTAAATAATTTGATTTTCTGAATTAAGCGCCCGGACTAGCACACACTTGTAGACACTTACTCATTTATATACACAAACTTTTATCAAGTATATATTTTTTCTGAAAGTCAATAACAAAACAATTTCCGATATGGTGCAGACTTTTTGCGGACACTGTATATTTATGTATATAAAAACGTTTTGATTTATTTTTGAACAAAAATATAGTAGATAATTTAGATTTAATTCCTAAAAATATAGTAGTTATAAATAAATACAATCTGTTTTTTTTCATTTTTCCTAATGCAATTTTCAAACCTATAATTTCTTGTATAGATATTCCAGGTATATCTAAGAACCATTTTTTTAAGTTTTGAAGAGGTTAATAGACTGAAATTACAATGACCGTTTTTTGGAGAAACTCATCGGACATATCGATTTTTATTTTGAAAGCAACACCCAACGACATACGAATTACTAGACAAGTAATGATTCCGATTTGTTTGCACTCGTTCAACGTACTCAGCGTCTCATTGGTGCGCCACGTGTTTGTAACCAATGAGACGCTGAGTACGTGGACGAGTCCATTTCATTACGTGTCTAGTAATTCTTATGTCGTTGGCAACACCTGTTTTAACTCCTTACCATCAACCCCCTAAGCCCTGGCAACCCCAACTTTGAAATTTCAAATATGAAGAAATCGAAATTTTGTTAATAAATAGGTAACGGAAATATTCAACATTTTTAATTTCACTATTACAAACATCGAAACTGAACAAAACAAATATTTTTACAACGGTTGTTCAAAGTGACCACCATTATGAACTTGACAATAATCTATACGGTCCTGGACAGCATTTATAGAAGAACTAATTCTAAGAGGCGGAATTTCATGAATAACCGCCCTTATTCTAATCTTCAGTTATTCAATGTTTCCTGGCCGATTCACGTTAGTTAACCCCATAAATAAAAATCTAAAGGGGTTATGTTGGGAGATCTTGGCGGCCACTCTACTGCTCCTCGCCTGCCTATCCATCTGTTTGGAAACGTTTCATTTAAAACTCTTCATTTATAGCATCATAATCCGGAAAACTATCTCACTGAAACTAAATACGTTCGTGAACCAAATCGAGTTCATCAATAAGTGCATGGGATCAAACCGATTAAAGCCGGCAGTGATAATTCGAATCGTAAAAAATTCAAATACACATATCTCAGTTCACATTTGCCTCGAAGAAATATTCAATCGCCAGTTATTCCCGCCCAAACATTAACCTTTTGTGGTCTTTGCGAATGGGTCTCTCGTATCCAGTGAGGATTTATGTCACTTGAGTATCTTGTCTTTTGTCTGTTTCCGGTGATATGAAGATAAAATGAGTCTGAGAAACTTAAATTATGTAAGAAGTTTGGGTTCTCATTTATTGTGTTCGACATTGCTTCGCAAAGTTGCAGTTTCTTGTCAAGATCATCAGGTAATAAAAAGGATATCACAAACTTCGAGCTAACTTCCATAATTAGGATTTCAATTAACTGCTTTTCTGATAAATTTGGCGTATTTTAACTGCAATTTGACAAATTATCTGGTATACAAGTACGAAACGAATCGCAGTGACTGACAAGTGTGATTTTTCAATTTAATTGTCAAAAGCAAACGACTAGTAGTTGATTTTAACTCCTTATTACTAGATCTGCATAGATACCAATTTGAAATGATTTTTGTTGAACATTTCCGGTATTTATTAACCAAATCCTTTACACAAGGTATCACAGGATATCTTCATATTTGAAATTTCAAAGTTGGGGTTGGGCTTAGGGGGTTATTTTGAAAATAAAAATCCGAGTCCGAGGAGGTTCCCCAAAAAACGTTCATTTTAATTTGATAAATCTTATTTTCGATAACCATTTTTAGATTGCTTTCAATTTTCTTAAGTGGCAACTTGATACACCTCCCCATGTAATAATTCTGTACGTTAAATATATTTATACAGCTTTAAAATATTTCCCAGAACATATCTTAATGTTCCCAGAACATATCTTAATGTTACTAGATTATTCACCTGTGCATCCCATCTTAGACGACTATCTGTTATGACAGCAAGATATTTTACCATTTTAGCTGCAGTGACATCAATGTCGTGATCACTTTTAAATGAGAGTGATAGAGAGGAAGTTGTATAATTTAACACGTTTTTTAAATATTAAGGTTGTGTGACATAATAAAATTGCCTTTTTTAAATGAAACACTTGTTATATTACCACATATTCTTTCTTTAAAAATGATTTCAACGATGCGACATGAGTTTGCGATGGGTCAGTACTATCACTTGGGTGAGTTTATACCAAAAACAAGTCAACTTTGTGATCTCATTGAAAGGTAATGGAACAGCATTTTGAGATACAGTTTTTGCCAAAAATCGTCAAAAAGTCTTTACTTTACGAAACTGTTATTGATAATGACAACAAAATTCGATATTAGTTAGAAAATGATGATCACTCTTCAATCGTTTTATGAATTTTTGAGTAAAATTAACTCTTTTTTTAAAATGACTTTATACTTTTAGAGACAATAACCTCGACACCTGATAAATTAAAGTATTTTCTAGATTAACATAGTTTTGTTGCGAAATGATTTATTAATTTAGTTTGGAACGAAAGGCCAGTGGATAATGATTATTTCTTTAAACGTTGTCGGTGGTTTTGTTTTCAACTTTTGTAAGGGCAAGTTATTTTTGGCACAGTTAAATTACCAGTAAATTAATTACTAGTAAATTTACCAAAATGAAGAATGGGAGATCAATGAAAATTTGCTCCTAGTAGAAACTAAGGCAACTTCAATAAAAAAATGTATATATGTGACACGAATAATTTGATTTTGATGTTTGCTGTACCATATGGCCTATATAAAATACGTCTCTCTCTCTCTCCATTTCCTTTGGACCTAGTTTTAGAAGAACGTTATAAGAGAATATTTAGAAGACAAAATAGTACCTACTCTATCGTATACATTACCAGCTGGTATTTTAAGTTTATTTGTTAACATTTTTTACGGAAAAAAATGGGTGAGTAAGTCAGGATGTCGCATGTGGTGTAACAATTTCATTGATAAATAGTTGCAGATTTTCATGCGGTTAACCATGTTATGAGCGGTATGTATATAAAAAGCGGTGCGCTGAAAGTTGAGCTCTCGTGTAGCGGAAGCGAACAAAAACAAACCAGGAGCACGTGTTGAGTTCCTGCAATAGAAGGAGTATATCAGGAACACTGCGTAAGCTCATGAACTGCAGGACAGGATGTATATGTGTGTGTGCTAGTCTAATACTAAATAATGGACTTTTTTACATTTACACATGTTTCTTAGGCTCACTTTTGTGGTTTCTTTAAATTTCAACGCAAGTTTGCGAAATAATTTAGTTTATAAAATCTTTCATTTCTCATTGCTGTAGGCTGTTGTTCGTAGTCCATATTTTTATTTTAGTATAACAGAAAGTCAAACATTTGTGCTAATAGTAACCAGTTTCAAAAAATGTGTTCCTTTCTTTGCTACTAAATTTCATTTAGGTGATATATTAATCAGATATAGTTACGAAATAGTTGTCAAGACTTGCATCTTTATTTTGAAAATAATCAGACTGCAAAATATCCATACAAGGGATAAAAATGCATAATGTATAAGCATACTTAATATACATTCATTCTAAATACAAATAATTGAATTAGAAAAATCCTTCCAGTTGGGATGCAAGTTCCTGGGAAAAATCCACTGAAAGCTCTGGTCGCTCAACACATAATATATATAATTTAATAAAAGAAGTTAGTGTAAATCAGAAATTAATACGTAAAGATCTAAAGTCAATGAACAGCAGCCAAAGGACCAAAGAAAATTCATTAAATTATTGAAGCTCTACAGGAAGAAACTAAGGAGATAGAAGCAAGTTTAAATAAAATAAACAATGATTTGGAAATAAATACAGAAATAACTAATTGACATGGCAGTATTGGAACCTACAAAGATCTGTAAAAATATTGGTCGTAACAGGGAGGTAGAATTGGCACTTATTTAATTAATTTAATTAAAAAATCATTTAGTAAATTAAAATTTTAATATATTTATAGAGATATTTTTAGTATAGAGGTCAAGCTCTATTGGCACATCTAAAATACTGCAATGTGGTGTACTGACCAACTTCACTACAAAAAGATAAGGATAGCCTACAGAAAGGAAAATATTGTTGTATTAGTTTCAGTTGTAATATACGAAAGTTTGACCATATCTCAAGTATTTAGTACGAAGGCGTAGAGGGGTCATTAATAATTTTCGCAAGTATCAACCAAAATTCACTTGACTGTTGCAATTTTAACTAAACGATTGTAACTTCGACCTACAATTGTAACTTCGAACCTACAATTGTAAATTCGACCTAATTGTAGGGTAGGTCGAACCTAATTGTAGGTCGAAGTTACAATTGTAGATTCGAAGTAACAATTGTAAGTCGAAGTTACAATCGCTTAGTTAAAATTGCAACAGTCAAAGTGAATTTTGGTTGAAACTTGCGAAAATTATTAGGGGTCCTACGCCTTCGTAATTTAGAGATTCCGGATTGTTTAGCCTTCAACTCGGTAAAAAAATTCGATACCAGGTGACGTCAAGGCATCCTTCAACCCCGCTTCTATTAGGAATAACGTTAAATAAAAACTTATATTAATAAAACTTAAGTAAACACAACTAAATGATTTATTCATCTTATAATTTATACTTATTTTAATAATTTCAAACAGGGTGGTTGTATGAGCAACTCTGTTGTATATCGTCACCCACCATTAATTATTATTTGTATTATTTTATTTCATTCCAAATAAAGACATATTATTATTATTGTGGAGTGGAGTGAATCAATTATATTGCCGCAGTCCAGAATATTAAGCAATCATAAAAGACATTAATCTACAAACGCCAAATAAATTATTCACGATGGTTATTCAATGCTTATCGAGCATTAATGTATTCATATCTACCCTTACTTTCGATTTGACACAGCAAGTCTTTTTAACTTGTTTTTGTTGATCACTTCGTATTGTACAACTTTAAATACCTTGGCCGGCAAATACTTAGATATTAATGAAATGGGAAGTATTCACACCTTTACTTTTTTAGTTCAATGATTTATTGAACTGTCTGTAAAATATGAAAGTTCTGATGTGTATGAAATAAGTGAAACTAATAATAAATTCAATTTATGCTTATCTAATAATAGCTTAAGACAATCAGTGGGGTTGTCGATCGGTGTTTATAAAAAGGAAGAATATAAATTTTACGTCTATTTCGGTCACCACCTCCACATCCGCCACAAGCTCAAAGTACACACAACTTAAAATGTATTTCAGTGCAGTAGCATTGAACATGAATGCCATTTTACGGTTTTCTTTGTTTCCGAATAATTTCTGCGCTTTATTGTGCTTTAACACAGAAGTGAAAACGGCGTAGAAATTCTAATTGTTATTGTTTTGGTTTCTGAAATGTTTCCTTGTTAAAAGCCGAATCCAGGAGAATTCAGTGATGGTGTCAATGACCACTTAACATCCACTGTTTGGTTCATTTCTTCGTAACTCTGATATGAAAATAATAAACAATGCAATACATTTCCTTAAATATAACAGGTTGTACTAGCTTGAGAGCTTGGCATCTGGCAAATCCAAAATAGTATGCTTATGATGTACAATGTACAAACACTTCACATTTACATCCAACGTTTAGCGAATTTGTCAAATTTATATTTTATTTATCTTTCGAGTTATAAAAAAATCCATAATTAGAACACTTATCTGAGACATCAAAATACATTTTTAGTGTACTCATTGAGAACCTATCATTATCAGTTTAACGGGACGTACACGATTAATTTTTAAATTTTTTATAGCAAGTTCGAAACACGTTGAAATTCTAAATCCAGTTGGGTTTGAAAATCGATTTAAAAAAGGCGCAGCTAAATTTGGTTAAAGAAACAATTGCAACCAATGATTGAATCACAATAATGTAGGTACAAAGAAACTTGTTTAACTCTTTAATTACATCTCACATGGATGGCGTATAAGAAGAGCTCATAAACAAAGTAGAATAATATATTTCTTTCTTCTTAGGATGTTAAAACTTTTGTAGAGGAATGTAAAAATATAATATAAGAGATGCCACGTAAATTTGACCGTTTCCAATACGTTAATGCGATGGAATCGGCATTAAACTTTTTCCGCAAGCTCTGTTTGTCCAAGAAAAGCTCTGGTTGGAATTTTTTAATTATTACCAAATAAATCCAAACTTTTCAAGTTTTGAAAAACCCATAACTAGGACAATAATTCTTCACAGAAATATTGAGTAGCATTTTATTTTGATGTTTAAACTTATATGATTAGACTCAATTTACTGCTTCTCTATTAGAAATAAAAATAATAAAATTAGCTAGACTCATTAGAAATTAGCTTCCGACTAATATTACGAATAGAAAAAAATAATGCCTGACAATTTTATGTTGTTCAACATAACACTCATAACAGGATCAATTGAGTTATCGTTTTAAATAACACCTGATAATTTAACACTACTACCCCTTAGCATATATTTGTTGACAAAGGACTAGCCTTTAACTCTTATCATTCAGTCATATTATTGGAAGAAATCCATTTTTTTCGAAGTAAAGCAAAATAGCTATTTATGTATCAAGTCCATAATGCAAGGCTTTAACGAGTCCAGTTTATGGCCGAGCGAGCGTAGCGAGTTTGAGCCATAAAGAGGGCGAGTTCAATAAAGCCTACTATGGACGAGTTGCATACAAAGCATTATGTCCGGCTGCTTTTGGCTTATTAACTAAAAAAAATATTTCAATGATATTTTTATGACTGTTGTAAATATTAAGTTGAAAACGTCAAAATCTTGCATAACAGTAAAATAAAGTAACTTTACGTCAAAATCTGAGATAACAGTAAAATAAAGTAACTTTATTTTACTAGTACAATAAAGAGGTACTTTATGGCCGCAAAAGTAACTTTATTTTACTAGTATAATAAAGAGGTACTTTATAGCCGCAAAACTATGTCCTTTATAACGTGGTCGGATATAAAAGGATATTAATTTAAAGAACGCGACAAAATTTAAAATCGACAATTTATATACCTATGCATGTGTAAAACCATAATGAAAACTGAAAACAAACAAAAACTTAACCACCCTTCTGCAACAAATTGGATAAAAGCTATTAGTAAAGGTAAATTAATTAATTTTAAAATCCAGACCATCAATCAATATAAAAATTTACCAACTGCGACCCATTCAAATTAGGGGCGGAGGGCACGTGTAAGCCAGAAGTCAGGTTAAGGGTGACTATGTCGGTAACAGAGCACGTGTCTTCTTCCGGTTTTTCTAAACATAAATAAATACGCATCTCTGTCTTCTTCACTAATCTGTTACTTACGGTAGTGTCTACTGTCTCTATCGACGAGAGCATGTCTAGAAGTGTGTCTGAGGCAACTCCCGACTTCCTTGACACAACCCTGTTGATCTTTCACCCCAGGTTAGGGTTGCGAAGTGTCTGAAAATTTCGGAATCCCGTTTACATATTTCACTAATGGGTGTCTACGAGATGTCTGGATGATTTCTTAACTTCCTTCGGCCTTCCACCTGGCCATACATGTGCGGTTTTCTAGGCGATAGAATTAATGGACCATTTTATAAACAAAGTAATAAATATGTATTGTTTTTCTTAGAACACAAACTAATCTGAAACATTTTGATCACTTTATTGCTACATGTAATTGAGTTTATGAAATCCTCAACTAAAACTGGAAAAATCTAAAATTAACCAAAAGTAGTTGTCTACTTTCATTTTTTTCGCATTTTCTTTGTATTGTAGCATAAGTCAAGAATTCTTGATAATAACATAATATATTCCATAATGATAAAAAAATTATTGTTTCAAAGAGTGTAATTTCTAATAATTGCTTTGTCAAGATCACAGCATAGTAAATAACTGAGACAAATATTTATTAAAATCTCACATCAAGACAGGAAATCTGTGTTATATGTAAATTTCTTATTATTTATTTTATCTAAAATTAACAATATTGAATAAATGAATAGTGCCATATACCCTGAAAAAGAAACATGATGCAGCTACGGACACGTGTTTCGGAGTTATTGCTCCTCGTCAGCGTAGCGTAGCTTGAATAATGAATCCGTATGAATAGGATCAGAAACAATAACTAATAACGGTAAGAAAGTATGGGTAGAAATTGAGCAGTGCGCATAGAGCTCTCTGTGCCGACTGTTATCATTTGAGGCCATAAATTGGCACATGGTGCACGAAAGTACAAATTGAGTACTGTGTGCTGCTACTTTCTTACCGTTATTAGTTATTGTTTCTGATCCTATTCATACGGATTCATTATTCAAGCTACGCTACGCTGACGAGGAGCAATAACTCCGAAACACGTGTCCGTAGCTGCATCATGTTTCTTTTTCAGGGTATATGGCACTATTCATTTATTCATTTATTTTTATTATCGAACCCTGCTAAACATCACTTTTGTATTAACAATATTGCTACATATTTAAAAACCGAAGTTTGATTCTAATTATATTTAAGAAATACTGAAATGCCACTTTTACTGCCTAGTTTGTAAAAATGTCAATCAAATACCATTGAAAAACCAAAATATCGCTTTTAGTGCCTAAATCGCACAGTAAGAGACACACTTTAGTGCCTGTCAAATGTCATTAAAAAAGTTTTAAAATGGCAATCGGCAACAAAAATATTAACAAACCAGCCTTATAGCACACAAAAACATATTTAAATTTGATTATTTTGTACAGTGCAGAGTATATTCAACTTCTGAACAAAAGTGCAATCAAACGAATTGTTACTTGGTGAGGCTCGGCAGATTATTTTTGCAATGATAGCATTCTATATGTTAATAGTTGCGTAACATCAATAGTTTTAGTAATAATATAATAGTTATTTATATTATGTGCCATATGAGATATTTTATAGCACGCGTCTGAAATTACGAACCGAAGGTGAGTTTTGTAAACATACGGGTGCTATAAAATACAGATATGGCACGATAAGATACAAGATTTTATCTACGCTCGATAAATTTTTTTATACATAATAACTAGGTACTAATCAATTAATTTTATTTATTGTCAACACTACACAGTATCTACAAGTAAGTAATAACTAAGTTAATAACAATAACTGTTTGTTGATACCTCCTTAGCAACCGGTGGTTTGCGTGCTTTTTTTATAAAATGCGTGCGATAAATATATATCGCACTAGTGCTATAAACAACGTCATTATGACTGTTCTAAATAGACTGAAACTTCCCAAGTACGTTAAACACCTTTACAAACTAGCAAATTAAATATATTTATAATAAACTGACTTTTCAATACATGTCATTTTTACATTAACATTAACTCAATTTTTGCTTCTCATGGAGACACCTATTCCATTATTAGATTAGCAATTTTCTATAATGACATTGAAATGAGTGTCATATTACTGCCATTATATAAAGATCGTAAATAAATAATTTTTGTCAAATTATTTTAAATTATTGAATATAAGAGATTTATTTGGATATTTTGGAAAGTAGTCAAAGTTTTAATTCTTATTTCTCAACTAATTTAGTGAAAATTTGTAGTGATCACCGATATATATATAAAGAGTAGCAAAAAATTATTACATTTATATAATAAGTTAAGATTTTCTAAAATCTTAACTTATTATATTAAATGTAATATTTGGTTTGTTATAGTTTTTTACATAAGTTTTCCTATTTGTAGTCTTGTAGCCTGATGATGTGATGTAAGATTTGGATCACGAAACCGGTTGCAATAAAAAAGAATTTTGTGGGAACAAGACCTTTGTGTTTTTCTTCTTCAATATGAACAACCCACATGGGATTAATTCTACGTTATTAATAATGTATTTTCCTTAATACACATATCGCCAAAATTCTTGGACCCCCATTAATTTGTCAAAAATACACAGTGTTATTTTAAATAAATATGTATATTGTAATGTGCATATTATATTTAAACATTTATCACATTTAGTATGACTTAACTTGATTGTTAACGTAGCAGAAAAAAATTAATTTAACAAATAGTGTCTAATTAAACAATTTATTCAGATTGTAAATGTGGAAAAAGAACAATTTAAGAAAAGAACAAAATGCGTTAGTAATCAGTAGGTATGCCTTCCTCTATTCTCCAGTAATGCATCGACCCGCCGGCGCCGGTGCATTGAAACGATAATATTATGAATGGCGTTTACGGGTATGTTGTTCCATTCTTCTTGAGCAGCACGTGTTAGTCCCTGAAGGGTAAAAGGAGGGTTATTTCTGGTTGAAATTGCTCGTTTAAGATAATCCCACATATGCTCAACCGGGTTCATGTCCGGCGAGTTTGCCGGCCAGTTCAATCTCCGAATGTTCCCTTCCTCCAGCACTTCTTGCACCCTTCTCGCACGGTGAGGCCTGGCGTTGTCGTCCATAAAAATGAAATTTTCTCCAATTTCATTACGTAATGAATAAACAATCGGATGGATAATGTTTTGGACATATGTGTTGCTCGTCATGGTTTGCAAAATGGGAATAAGTTCCGTTCGACGACCATACGTTATACCCTCCCAAAACATTACTTCCTTGGTAGGGAACAACTTCTCTTGGGTAAGCAAGTCTTTCGTGTCGTCCCGGTCCTTTCCAAACCCTTGGACGTCGGCTGTCACTCACTAAACCGATTCTTGTTTCATCCGAAAAGAGGACGTTGCGCCACTGATGCAAAAGCCAATCCCTGTGCTCTTGTGCCCACTGCAAGCGGCCAGCTATGTGTCGAGGAAACCTGGGTACTTGTAAAGGTCTTCTAGACCGCAAATTTGAGGCAGAAAGTCTTTGCCGAATTGTGGTTGAAGAAATTGTTCATTGATATGTTCTTCTAAAATGGGTTTGAACCGCACTGACCGTTATGTTTCGGTTCCGACGTACAAAATTTGTTACATATCGGTCTTCTCTTTCATTAGTTACCCTAGCACGACCAGTTCCACGTCTCCGATCAACACTACCAGTTTCTTGGTACAAATTCACTATTCGAATGACAGAACTCCTAGGAATCTCAAGTCTATTAGCAATTTGATGCTTCGACAGTCCTTCATCAAACAATGTTATTATTCGTGCTTTATCAAATGCGAGAGAAAAATCGAATTTCACTTAAGCAGTCCAAGTCAAATACTGACACTTTTTATGAATTTGTTTGCTACATGACAATAGCCTTCTTTGTTTGAACCTTTTTATTCAGATAAAAAACAATACTACACTAACGAATAAATGCTCAAAAAACTAACTTTGAAAAACACTTAGTTTTAAATTTATACGGGGTGGTCCTAGAATTTTGGCGATATGTGTAATTTAGAGGAGTTTAAGTCAACTGACTTTAAAATTATTACAAGATTAAAATATTGCACTGGTTTTAATATAGTTATTGAAATGTCTCCGGCATTGAGGAAATTGTTAGTATCTAGAGGCTGTGTTTGTTGGATGGAAGAAATCTGAAGTGGATTATCTGAGAGTAGTTCGTTGCTTCAAATGTTCAAGCTTCGGTCACATTGAAAAAGATTGTAAATCTAATATTGTTTGTCCTAATTGCTCTGAAGATCATTCATTAAACAGTTGCAAATCTGATCATAAAAAATGTGTTAATTGTATAAACTATAATAATTGCTTCAAGTACAATTTGCAGTTAAACATTCAGCAAAAGACACTTGCTGTCCTGTATATCAAAATTTTGTTGAAAAATTAAAAACAAGACTTGATTATGGGTAATAGTGCATATAAAAAAATACTTATATTTGGTCAAGTAAATATCAGAGCAATCCTGTCAAGTTTTGCTGATTTTTCATTGCTTAATAAGAGTCTTTTGATATTTTGGCAGTAACGCAAACGTGGCTGTCAGCTGATATTCCCACTAATATTGTGGACATCCCGGGATGCAAGTTCTACAGTAATAATAGAGAGGGTCGTGGAGGTGGTGTTGGTATTTACGTAAACACCAGACTCAATTGTGAAGTACTTGATGAATATCAATACAAGAGTGACATCAATTTACAGCAACTATGACAAAAACTAAAATTCGGAGGCATAAGTTTGGCCTTTGGTGTACTTTATCGTCCACCTCGTAGTAATTTGAATCAAACCCTTAAGTCTATAATGTTTTGTCTCAAATTATTCCTCTTCACGCCCACGGTTGTTGGTGACATAAATGTTGATCTATATAATCATAATAACAAAATAAGTCAAAGTTTTAATGCTTATGGTATGTTACAAATTATTGATGAACCTACGCGGGTAACCAGCCACTCTTCTACCTTGATAGACCCAATATTTTTAAATTTTGTTGAAAAATGTTCTAAAAGTGCTCAACGTTGACTTACTTACAAATCATCGTTTGGTGTATTGCGAAGTATTATTAAACACAGAAAGGCGGAAACAAAAAATGGTTACGTATCGAAATTTTAAAAATTTCGATAATGATAAATTTACAAAAGATTTAAATGACGTGAATTGGTCTAAGTTATTATTTATTCCCGATATTGATGAAAAAGTAAAGTATCTCACTGATAATATATTACTTCCTTTTTGATGAACATGCGCCTTTACGTACAGTAAGGGGTAGAAAACCACCAGCACCTTGGCTTACCGATAGTTTAAAAATGATTTTAAAACAGCGTGACAAAGCAGTCTCTGATTACAACCGACATAAAACTACTGAAAAATGGAATAACTATGAAGAGCTAAGGAAATTCCTCTCAGTTTATGTGATTTTTCAGATGTTAATAATCACATTGCGTTAGCATTTCAAAATAACCAGAGTGCTTGAATATTATCTTAAGAACAAATCTCTTATAGCTATTATACGTATATTACTCATATTGTTAAAGTTAGCCTAGAAATAAGATATTTGCCAGATTTCTGGAAAAAGGCTATGATTATACCCCTTCCTAAAGTTACTAACCCAGCATCATAAAAAGAATTAAAAACAACAGTTGGATTATTTTCTGTATTAATTTTTTTTTGTGCCATTATGATCATTAAACTTCCTCGATTTAATAACTGCTAGTCGCTATCAAATCTTGTCAAAATATGCTAATGTTTTGGTATTTTCTCAATAGATAAATTGCGCAATGTGCCGTTAACAAAAAGCAGTGTATTTTTACAGCCAAGAGATCTACGTGCTTAATAGTAATTGTATTATTAGACATCATCGTGCATCAGGAACTTCAAACTTTGTGGATACCATATGACTCTCATTTACTATCTGAAAACGCGCATATATTTATTTTGAAAGTTTTAGTTGATATTTTGGTTTTTAATTATGATTCTAACTCGAAACTTAATACGAAGTAGCCTTAGTCTTACCCACGCGATGAAATAAATCAAATTCGTATAGGATGTGTTCAAATTCTCAACAAACACAAATGGCGAATCCAATGAGTCAGTGGCAGAGAGTTAAGATAGGTAGTGCAGCAAGAGGTGGTTGTGGCCGACAGCCAAAATGTTTCAGACGCCGTCGTCAACGTCCCGACGCATTCCAGAGCCGAATTTAGCTGGCTTGAGTAACAACACTGGCATCCATTCAGTGCGAAACCTGCACATGCTGCAAAGCAATATATGTATTCCCAAACCACACAAGTACACTTTGAATGTTAAAATTGTTTTATATTTACTTTTAGTATGCGTTAAAGACATTTTTGTGTTTAGAATTGTTTCACAGAATTTTGTTTGATGTTTGTTATAAAGCAACATAATATGATTTGAAACTTGTACTAAACCATGAATACTTTATTGTTCGTCCTCTGACAATTATAGCTACTGGGTATTGTGGTTACTTTTTAAATAATTGTTTTGCATTGATTCCAATTAAACCATACCCTAGTAGTACTAGTCATACTAAAAATATCGGATTGAACTAAATGATCGTTTAATTTGATTTTTTTTTTCGTTTTCCATTTAAATACCTCATCCTTTCCACATTTGTTACGCCATGTTCTTGAATAGCTATTTAGATAATACACCGTAAAAGCTCTATTAGGCCTTCTGTCTTTATTGAATTTAGTTCTCCTCTTTCTTACATTAAGGAATCTGGCACAGGCAACCAAATCCCCATTGCAATATATAATGACAAAACTGGAAAAGTCAACTCTTGGTAATCACACTTGGTGGTTCATTTTAGGATATGCAGATCATATTGTATACCCACTTAACTCAAAATCGTCAATGAAATAAGTCATATGTGACCTTGGTTGGATCGTTTGGTAAAGACGTAGTAGTAATAAGGAATGAGGGACACTGAGTTTAAAACCCAGATCAGAACCAACTATTAGACCAACTGCCTTTCAAAACATCTTGGCATTCTGATTAAGGTCCTGTTCTATCCATTCGATGGAGCTTACGTCTTCTTACAAAAGCAATTCAACACTGAAACATTTCTCAGCTGAAATGCTTACAATAACCTAAGAAATGGAATTGTATGCTGTGATCCGCACCCATCACAAAAATGTGCTCTTTAGTTTCCAGTGACCGATAGAACTCAGATTAAATTATTAGAAATTGTTTCGCTCTCAATAAGCAAAATATTCAAGTGAAGGTTCTGCGAGATGTTATTGGATTTTAGAAAATGATTTCATATTGAAATATGTATTAAATTACTTTCTAAAACTGGATGGCACCTTGCATAACCTTGATGTTTATCGATTCTTGACAAAAACAATAGCTATCCATTATCCAAGTCAATTTAAAAGCTTAGTATCATTAAATCTCCGTAAAAATTAAGCATTTAAAGATGCTGCTGCCTCACTACTTTCTATTTGAAGAAAATCATGTTAGTTGGTACTGAAGCAAAAAATTGGACATGCTTCATCGCAACCGTAATGCCTTTTAAATTTTTCTATTCGTGTTGGCTCCAAATTATTACGTATTTTGAACGCCACAGCACACTATATTTGTCAAATGTTTGTCAAGAAATTCCAAAATAGGTGCATCCTATAGTAAATTCCAAAAATAGTAAATATTCAGAAGTTAAATTTTTAAATAGTGCAATTTTAGTTGTATAAAAGTCTTCAAATTCTCTGTTTCCTAATACCAGGCTTAGCACAGTCCCTGGCTCACGCGGTATAAACGAGAATAACTTTAACCGCGAAACTGAGGAATATTTTATTTTAGTTGAAGGTGTTCTAAATTTTTTCAATGTTTTCTAAGTTTTTAAACAACCTATTTTATTATCTGATATTTTGCCAAAATATAATTTCAACAGGTTTTCGTTGACGTTATTCAGTGGGATCTTTGAACCATTATAAGCATGATCGTTCACGTCGTCATCGTTCCAGATTGCTACGAAGTCAACATTTTATTTTTAGACGCCTCTGATACACTAATTTTATAAATATTTTCCTCAGACTTAAAAACTTATTCATGGTAGAGAAATATACTTATTCGAAACCGAAATAGAAGCACTTCAATACAGAATGTTATTTTTCCTCTCGGTGAATAATAATAACTACAAGGCGACTTTATGTAATGACAATAATACCAGTAAATATTCTCTCAATATACAAATACAATTTTTTTTGCTTTTTTTAACCAATGTTTAGAATATTTCAGTTGTTATACCCAAAAATACAATCTAATTACTTAGATGATGAATAGCATACGTTACAAGATCATTATGTGAATGCGCAATAACAGATAATAGAAAATATGACATGGCATTTCTAAGGTAAAACCCAAATATAAATAAATACACACAACGCAACGATAAATCATTTGAATCAGGACGAAATGTTATGCTTTAGGTATATGTTGGAAAATGTTTGATATAACATAAACTCTGTGTACATCTCAGACGATAATTTCGCGTGTATCTATACATAGGTACATCATGAATATGGAAAAGTCAGTGAAAAACATTTGGGTGAATTGGGAAGAATAACTTTAAGATGGAACAGATCCATGGTTTAAATTTCTCGACGCAACCCAAGAACCACTGTTTTAGGCATATTAAATCGATCGGATCTAACGAGCTTATATACCATTGATGTTTCCAATGGTACCATAAGACTACAAGAAGCCGGTTGACTAATTAGACGCTCCCTGAGATGCTCCATGAATGACGAATAAAACCAGCTCTTTTCCGCAAATGAATTAGAGTTTGTTTTACATCTTAATTCATGAAGAGCAAGTGTATGAAGGCTAACTTCACTACACATAGATGTAGAAGCAGAGCAAATCGTTTGTATTCCTCATCGATTTGCAGTGATTCTTTGGGTAGCTACTTTTGATGCAAATGTTATACTTATTCACAACATTGCAAAATATAGATATCAGGATACTACCTTATTTTATCAAATTACTTCAACTCTCTTAAAATTGGACAGTAAAATTTTTCCACCTCTTTTCTTTTAGAGACCGCTTAATGAAGAAATCGTAACAAGTATGGTTCAAGATTGACACTCATTTTATATCCTGCTATTACTAGTCACGATGGCCCTGTGAATCAAGGCATGATCCCCATTTGGATGCGATTACCGCTATAGCATTAGAAAAATTTTAAGTGTATCGTAAGTGCTTGTTCGATAGTTATAAGTTTAAATAAGTAAAAATTTACTCTTATCTGTTTATTTTCCTTACGGGTTGCGGTTTTTGACCCGCTGCGCTGTACTGAAGCTTGTACCCCTATAGTCTCCCTATTACATGAACATTAGACCCATTCCTCCCACAAAAGCGAGTACACGGTCGATGGGAGCTTTAGTTATCTCTTCCGGTGTCATTGATAGTTCCCCGAAGTGTGCAATCCTTCTTACTGTTAGGGCTGGGCATTCACGTACGATTTGTTGAGGTGTTTCTTCCTCTTCACCACACATTCTGCAGTCCGGATCGTCCTTCACCTTTATGTTGGTGTCCTGTTAGGTTAGGTTAGGTTAGGTTAGGTTAGGTTATTTTCTGCTCAGCTTCAGCAATTCGTTAGTCTTTGATTTGGATGGATCACCAATGAATATGCGTAATTGCCTCATTCCTGGTGCCCCTGTCCAATGCAAGTTGTATTTCTTTTTTAATAGTTCCTTTATCGCACCTTTTGCGGTGTTGCATGCAATCCAGCAAGTTGGTTCAGGTCCCATCAAGGCTGCTCTTGCGCCTTCTTTGGCCAGCCTGTCCGCTTTCTCATTACCTGAATTTCCCTGGTGTCCTCTCGTCACTCCAATTGTACATTGTTGTGTTCTGCCAGTTCAGGCAGTATTTTTATTATTTTAGAACGTATTTCTACTGCCTCCAGAGCTTTAAGAGCTGCCTGGCTGTCAGTGATCATGCGGATTCTTCTGTTAGTAAATGACAACCGTACCATTTCTTGTGCACAGTCCTCTATGACTGTGATTTCTGCTTGGAACACAGTTGCAGTGCTACCCAGGTTCAGGCTGAAGTCTGTTCCTGGTTGATCTCCCGCAATTCCGGCTCCGGTACTACTTTGATCCGTCAGTATACCATATGGTATCATTTGAGTGTCTTCGCATCTGTCTTTTTCCCTCATCTTCCCTATCAGGTATAATTACCCTGAAGGTTTTTGTGAAGTGGTAGTTTGTGCCGATTCTGTCTGACTGCATTTCAAGCAGTCGATTTTGTTCTAACTGTCGGGCTATTTCTGTAAGATATCCTTTCCTTGGAAAGGTCTCATGCCCGTTGGTTCTTAGCCTGTAAGTCGCTGTCAATGCTTCTTTCTCCACTACTAAGTGCAGTGGGGGTAGACAAGGCAGCGGTTCCATAGCTGCGGTGGGCGTTGTTGTCATTGCCTCCGTTATCCCTAGGCATGCTTTGTAACTTGCTTAGTTTCCTCAACGACTCTCCTTTTCCAGCTTTATGCCACCAGATCAGGGAGGCGTAAGTTTCTATTGGTACCACAACCCTTTGGTATAGCCAATATACCATTCTTGGTTGTAGTCCCCAGTTCTTGCCCACCTTGCGTCTGCAGGCCCATAGAGCCCGCGTGGCTTTGGTGGTCACTTTATCTATATGAGCTTTGAAGTTCAGTTTGGTATCTAGAGTCAGTCCCAAATACTTGGCTTCACTTATTATTATTTGTAATTATTTTTCCCGAAGAAATAATTTCTTCAGGTTCCGGACTTTCCTTTTCCTTGTAAAAGTCACCACAGCGGTCTTTCCTGGATTTACGGACTTGGGTGCACCACTTATCTACCGTTTGAACGGCTCTGTGCATCATTTCTTATGTGACGCCCTCAAATTTTCCTGTTACCAGGATAGTGACGTCATCTGCATATCCCTGCGCATATATTTCTTGCTGCTCCAATTATACTAGGAGTTCATCAATAACCAGACACCACAAAAGGGGTGATAGGACCCCCTCCTGCCTTTTATCTGTTGCCCTCTCACTATTTACATAAACATAGACTACAAGAACTTTTATTAAATTTCGTTTTATAATTATTTAAAAAACTAAAACGTACACCTACATTTGTTTATAAGATCAAAGAAAATCTACTGAAAACAAATCAAAGAAAGTCTACTGAAAACAAATGTCTTTGTATTTAATGCATTTCGACACCACTGAGGATTGTGAAGTTATTTTCGTACCGAAAGTTTCGAATATTTGCACAGATTGTTATAATTCTTTCGTTAAAGCTAAGAATTGTCAGAGAACTTGTGAATATTTTAAAACATATTGCTTATATTTACTCTATTTATAGTTCGCAATACATTTGACGTTAAAATTAAACAATTTAGAAATGCTCGACTTGCTCTAATTATATTATGCAGCCATGAATATACGAATCGTTTATTTTTACCAAAAATTTAGATATTTTATTTAGTGAATAGTAAAATGGCAGTTCTAAAGTTGCAAGTAAGTCTGGTATTCTAACGCGTAGACTAAGTGTAGGCAAAAGTAATAATAACATTTTAAAGTCAATTTAATCTGAACCCTTAGCGTTAGCTTAAAATGTTCTCTATCACATCAACAGAAACTTCATAGAAATTGAATTCTTTAGAAAACGTTTATTGACATGTTCATCGGAAATATTAATTAATTAATTATTATTTTCAGTGCGCTAGAGCAGGTGATTTGGTAATTCGAATAGCAAGTCGCATAGATATTAATTAAATAATAAAGTAGTTCTATAGGTATATTCCAGAAGTTAACTGCTTAAACTGGGGCTTCTTCGATACGTTTTGAACATAAAATATTCCGCTGGTCTTTATACAAATCAATAATCATTATATCAATGTAATCCTTGGATTTTGATACTGCTGTATTCCAAAAGATTCAGATTGTGAAAAATATTTACATAATTTATATAGGTAATGTTTATTTTAAATTAAATGAAATTGGCCTCTGGGCTGAGGTAATATCAATAGGTAGATAATTATATAAAATTGAAGTTGTTTTTATCGTGGTCTACTTCGACATTAAATTTATTATTATTTTTATCAACTCATGTGAAAATGAAATAAATTGCTTTCTGTTCAGAGTAAATAGCAAAACATCATCATCTTCCAATGGTTTTCTTAATTCTTAGACCTTTGTTGGAAGTATAAGAAACCTAATTGAGAATGGAGCAATGCAAATCCGCTCTAAACCTTTTCATGTGCAGATTTGACATTTATACACTGGGCAAATTCCTTCGTTATCTTTGTGTTATGTAGAACACTAATGAGACAATGTCCCAGAATCCTTTTATTTTCTTCTAATATTTTTGTTTTTGGGATCAATTGTTAAACCTTTGTACCGTTTTGTTTACAGTTTATCACGTTGTCCTTTTGAGACTCATAGTAATAATTTATCCATCATCCATGGTTTATTGACTGATAGGAAGGTCCATTTTTTAGATCCTTACAGGCATTGTCTTACCTTGCTCATACGAACCAGAAGAGTTGCTTATTATTGAAATCACTAGATTCGAAATATAGATGGCGCTTCTGCCATATTGGCCCAGAAATTTTCAGTGTATTCAAAATTATCAGTAGTAATACCACAAGATTGAATTTTCGCGATAAGTCTGTTGATTTATTTCTAACGAAACTGAGTTGCTTGGAAACACCACGAGTCCGTAGGACGAGTGGTGTTATCAAACAACTCAGTTGAGTTTAGAAATAAAAGACAGACTTATAAGATAAATTCAATCACGAGTGGTATTTTATTAGACTATTTCACGACCAAATATTTTGGTTGATAACTTCACTTGAAGTAGCACCGAAGCGACTCATTTTGACGTCTGTCTCTATAATTAATTTTTATTAAACTGTCAAATTTTGCTTTGCCATCCGTATCCATGGTTACGGCCATCCGTATCCATGGTTACATCGTGGAAAACACCACGCTGATAGACCAATTAGAATTGAAAGACAGTCGGTGTTTTCGCGATAATACAAGCTGTCTTTGGTTTGTGATTGGTCAGATTATGTGATAATTTTAAGGTGAGTGAAATAGTCGCTGTAATACAAGCTGTCTTTGGTTTGTGATTGGTCAGATTATGTGATAATTTTAATGTGAGTGAAATAGTCACACTCATCTCACTGACTAGCTCGGAAGCAATTCTACGGAAACGCCACGTATATCTCGGAGCCAGCATATTACCACAGTTGAAATTCTTTCTCAACTGTGATGTTATGACGTCGCACTTTTTATAAATAAATTATTCAACGGTTCATGTCAAACCAACGATTCTTACTGTTGTATAAACTATTCTATTAGGTCCTCCTTTAGTTCAGTGCAGGTTTTGACTCATAAACAACCATCGATGGCGGCTATTTGTCATCTGTTGTACCACACACTAACATGCTAATGGAAGTTTTTGAGCATTCGTGAATTCTTTCGCTTGTCTTTTTCTCTTTCAGAACCAATATTTTCTTGGAACCGAGATCATCAATTACGTTAGTCTCATTATAGCTGGACACGTTAGAAGATTTTCTTGTATAAGAAAATAATTGTTGGAAAATTTAACTATAAAAATAAAAAGAAAATAATATTTTGGTAATTTAAAATATCTCTCTTGTATTTTAGAGTTTCTGTCCTCTTTGTAAAAAGGGCGGCGAGGTTTAATTTTATTTTTTAAGGAACTAAATTTCTTGAACCAGATCTACCTATATTTTTAGTAATCTCAAAATTTCGCATTTAAGCACACACCATGTTATATTTTTACCAAAAACTACCCTTGTTGTTATTTTAAGATATGACCCCGACTTCTTTTGAGATGTGAGTAAAAAAATTTAATGTGGCTGCAATATACACAAATATACCAGTTTACACCCTTTAAATTCATTTTCCCCCTATTTTTTACCCAATCAATAATAAAAGTTTTGAAACTTTTTTTTACTTTAGTAAAGGTAGAAATAGGTTATGTTAATTTTATTCATCTCCAGATAATGTGAAGTTGCAGGCAAAACAACGTAGTCTTCATTATTTTAGTCACTGAAATACACTGAAATATTAAAAATTATACTTAATCATAAAATTTCATTTCGAAGTTTTTCTAGAATTAATTATTAACGGTGGGACATTTTCCTTCCTACTGTCGAATCTCGAAGTAAGTAAATCATTTAACGGGTTATTAAAGAAATTAGAAGAAATTATAGTTAGAAATTTTGTTATGTGATGATAAAAGTAGGGAAGACGCAACCCTAAAATTAGTACCATCGAAAACCGTGTTACTAAAAAATAAAACACTTGCTACGTTCGTAACGAAAAAAGAGTTGGAATAAAAACACGGCAACTACATCTCGTACAAAAAAAATCCACTAGCACCTCAGGGGATATTAGTGTCAAAACATTAAATTAAATAAACATCTAAAGAAACGAAAAAAACATTACCACTCCGCTACGTGCAACACATGAGATGAAGCTATTTCAGTGCGGGAGGGCCAATGGGACGCTTGCAGTCGCTGAAGGGACGAGAGATTTCAGCATCCCTACTACCTGAAACTTGGCACGCGTCAAGATTTGTAAATATAGAACAGCTACTTCGTTTCGTAAAGTCAGTAAGTCCTTAACCACTACAGAAAACACTTCAAAATTACAATCAAGTGTGCGTGTTCAATGTCAGAAACTGAAACAATTGTAACTACTTGTCAAAATTATTAACAACCTGTTAAGTACAAAGTGCAAATAAATAACAATAAGCTGCTGAAAGTTCTGTGCGCGCTGAATCTACTGAAATCATCTAACCAATAGTCTGCAACCATGCCGCGAGCCTTTCTTATTACGCATCGACGCTACAACTTTGAGGAAATGGATCACAAAGGTAGGAAGTTTTGTATGAATTTTGTAAATTTATTTTAAATGCACGTCAAACCATTTTAATAATTAACATCCTTAATACTTAATCTAAAAATTAATAAACGATATATTAGATAGGGCTGTGATGGCCAGTGGTGTGTGGTGTGTCTCATAGATTTTTCTTTTTCATCTATTTGAACTAAAACATTTATTATAGTTTTATTTTATTGTAAGCATGAAAATGAGTATGGTTTTATAATAATTTAGATTTATTGCGAATGTGCGACCACTTGGTAGCATGTTGAGGTAAGCAAGCTTGATTATACTGTCTATCGTTGGCTGGGTTCGATCCCTAGCGTGTAACCCTCTTCTCGGGCAGCCTTGGCTTTGCTTTAATGACTGTCAATTTATGTGGCGGTGCTGCGACGTGTATGTCTGTGACTAAAACAAATATTTTAAATAACCATAACTACTTATGAATAAACTATTTTATTGCAATCATGGCTGTCGCTGTGTGGTAAAAAATATTTGGTCAACATGTAGGTATCTCAAATACTTGGTACCTAATTAATTAATTGGTAACTTCGGTTATTCTGGTAGTAAAGCGACGAGTCGTACCTGTGTAATCAACGTCGTTACTTATCCCCCCACCACCACATTATTAAACCCTAGGAAACTATTAATACATCTGGATTAACGATGTTAATGACTATGGACAATTTTGGCTTTAAGTAAAAATACCAGCGACCTCATTCATGATCTCCTGCTGCTTGGTTTAGTTAAATATTTATATATTTCGACAGGTGTTTTGTCACAGGAAAAACATTAGAATAATCTGTTAAAGTAATAAAATTATTGTAATGTATGGGATATGAATATTTTTAGTTAAATGATCTGATTTTTGAATTATCTTAACGAGATTTTTAATATGTTTAAGAATTTTCTTTTAAACATTCGAAATTAAAAAAAAATTAAGTTATATTCCAAGTAGGATTTTTTCTTATTTTATGTTTTATAACAAAAAAGTCATCGGAACAAATTTTAATTCTAATAAAAACAAGATTTCTATCATCAAAAATAGACAATAAAATGGGCTTTCTTAACATTTTGGCATCCTCACAGTTCTAATTATTGTGCTCTTGATAATAGATATCCCATTTTTGTGAGGAGAAAAATTGTTTCTTTGAAGTTTTTCTAAAATGCAAGAGAAAAAGAAACCTCATAAACGGTAAATCCTGGTACACTGTAAGTAAATATTGCTGTGTTTTTATTAAACACGTTTTATTAAAAATCAACATTAATATATTTCCTTCGCGTTTCAAATTATATTTGATTCAATTTGAATGTAACTTTTTATTTTATTAAATATAATTATTCATTGGGCGCCTTCAAAGCACACATGTATTGTGTGTTGCATATATTTTTCATGTATTCAATAAAATTATATTTTAATATGAAAAAGTAGGTAAATATCTTAAAATAAGTAAAATTTTTGTTAATACAAAAGTTACAAAAGCATATTTATCAATTTAATAAAAAATACTTATCGTGAGTTATGGATAGGCATTATTCTGTATATGCCTCGAAATATATTTCTCTTACGCTTTTTTTTCCTCTTATGTATTTAATTGTCCTTTTGGTATAAATGTTTATTAAATAAATATTATTTGTATCTATGCAAATTTTATTCTTTTTGAAAGAATCTATCACCCCAATTCTGATTTATTGGTTTCCTTCATTTTTTATTTTTCAAATAAAAGCGAAAGCAATTTTGGATTCTTGTTTTCTTCTTTTTTGAAGTTTTTCTATAAAACTGTATTTATGATGATTTTGCTTTTACCACATTATCAACTACTGCTTTTGTACATAAATATTTTATTTTTTATGTTCTTATCTCCTTTATATTATCATCATACCCTAATTATCATTTTGATACTCTTCTTCGATTCCACACTATTACTTGCTAATATTTCCTGCAGGTATTTTTATTTTACCTCGTTTAATTTTATATACAAATACTAATTTTTAATAGATGACGGTTTAAATTATCTAAAGATAATTATATAATGTTATTAACTCTTTGCAAATTTCATGCAAAATTAACTTGCTTAATTTAATTTTTCTAAAGTGAGGAATAAATTTTCGAAAAAAATCATCAAACAGTTCGATATTGTTTATTTTTAAATGCGTATTTTTTGACGTAACTATTTATCGAATTTATGAAATCATCGATGTTAAAAGTACTTCTGACGTCACGTGACACTCTTTTGAAATATCATCATCGAAATATGTTAATTTTCAATTATTGACCATTGACCCACTTTTCGCACCTTAAAAAACAAAAAACTGTCCTATGACACTAAACTGAAAAATGAAACTAAAAGGATCTTAAATTTGTGTTAACAATTTTTAAAATCTCCCAAATTGGAAAACAAAAGTTTCCAAAATTTAAATAACTTTATCGTTTCTAACAATTCAATACGTAAAATTGTTGTTTTTTTTATTTTAAAATTCGATTCAGGAACTAATTAAGTTTTCAACAACATATCACATACAGGGTGATACTGAGAAATATATCTAAAAACGACGCAAGACTATATTTTTAAAAAGTGTCATATCAAATTATAATTTAGAGACTAGTTCGTTTCGAGAAAAATGCCTGGCTCAACTTTAACTGATCACCCTGTACTTAGACGAGTAGTTTACGTATGCACCAGGAAGTCAGACAAACTTCCAGGTGCTTAGAAATTGCCCCAAGTTTAATAAAGATGTGTAGTCTGTAGATCTCCCTATTTGTTTATTTACAAGCATGCAGTAGGCAATAAATTACAGCATTTACATGATGTGCGATGTGCGAAAGAATATCCATGTTTAGGCTACCGAAGCTCTTTTACTATACAGTTTTTATAAGCATATGTTTTGTTTATTCTAAAAGCAGTAACTGCCCATCGTTTTATTAGTTCTAGTCTGAATGTATATTGTGATCACTTAGGTGCTAAATAGTAAATTATTAGTAATGTAATATACGTATTTACGGTTTTGTCGAGAGAAAATTAAGTAGTGTCTTAAAAGTTTCTGAAAATGAGGTAAATATTTTTTTTCTGAAGATGAGCAAGAACTCTATATACCTGCTGATTTTTATGATGCAGCGGCATGGCACTTCTTTCTATACAAGAACCTTCACATACGAGACTTTTGAAAAGAGTAGTGACTATTTTACATAATTCTGCCAATGAAACAGTTACGAATTGTTACACATAAAATATTTAAAAAAAATATATATACTAGTCCTATCTGTATACTGGATAACTTAAGTTTCTGTTGTAACATTTTGATAAAAGTAATTAAATTTATGAATTATCTTAGAGTACGTTTGTAGCTGAATAATATTGGGCAATAAATACAAAGGTGGCGATGTAGTCATTTAAATAATATTAGAGGGATAAACTGGTGATGACTTTCCATTTTTATTTTGTTAAGTCGGTATCCAGTGAAGAATTAATGAAATAAATTCAATGTTTGCAATCAAAAGTAGACAAATAAAAATTACAAAAGACTATTAATTATTAGCATAACAACAGTTTCTGAAAAAGAGTACCTATCTCTTTATACAAATAGCTGTCATATAATATTTTTATTTCGTTTCTCAAAAAAATTAAAGGAAAATATGAAGTGTTATACAAGGTGTTTCTAAATTGACTACCATAAATTTAAGAGCTTGTAGAGAAAGTTAAAATAAATCTATAACCTCTATACAGTTTCGTCGGAAAACACTTCGTTTTTAAAAACTATCAGTTATCTAATAGCTATATCTCTAAACAGAGTAGGCAGAGGAATCTAAGTTTTTGTGAGCGAGTGTTACATAAGACTACCGATGACTGTATAATATTTTAAATCTGATACTACCATTCAGTGGCGTAGAAAAAGGGGTAGCCTAACACTTTTTTGTTAATAAAAAATTTGCTGTCAGATATTTTGAAAATATCGTCTCATTTTCAAATTCCCCAATGAAAATGCTATAATAAAGATGCTCTTATTAAATATCTCCAGAGGCGTTCGTTTTCGAGATATTCTCGGTTTTATGTGGTACCTACTTAATTTGCGAAAAACATTAAAAAGGGGCAATCATCACAAGGTAGATAAAAATAAAAACAAATGCAACTCAAACCTGCTTAACTGTCAAGAAATTACATTTTAATGTCAAAGGTGCACTTCTTAACAAATTCATATTTCTGTATTTTGAAAACGAAGCATTTTCCGACGAAACTGTATAAAGGTTTTAGTTTTATATTAACGTTCTCTACAAGCTCTTAAATTTATGGTAGTCAATTTGGAAATATCGTTGAAATAAGAAGGGAAATCTCTATCGAATAGTACAATAATATACAGGGTGTTCCATTTTAAAAAAATGAGGTTATGTTCGTTCCTTGCCAATTATACAATGATTTTTAGTTTTTCAGCCTCAGCAAAACACTTTGAGAAAAACCCTACAACTTTTTCCTATAATTTTTTTCCCCATTTTTTTAAATACATTTTTTACATTGATTTGAAATATGGACTTTGGACACGTCAAGTTGATCACACTGTACCTTGACCCAAATTAAAGCTTATTACTGTCGCTTAAAACCGTCTTTTGACAAATTTTGATATCTGCTGAATCAAAAATGATACAAGGAAAATAAAAGCAAAATTTTTATTTTTTACCAAAAAAGTGCCCGTTTTTAAATTCCAAATTGAAAAAATAAATTCCAAATCGTATTTTTTGTTACCTACTCTAGCTGTTATGAATATGTTCAAATTTTTTTGACCATGACGGATGCATTATCTAAAAGATTGTTACCATTATTAAAATGTATTTGGAAAATTTTTGAAAAAATTAATTTTTTTGGCTCTAAAGTTAAATATCTTAGCAGGGAAGAATCTTGGCTGAATATTACTAGAGACAAACAACTATGGCAATAAACTAAGGAAAATGTTGCTTTTTTATTTTTTTGATAAAGATAGCTTAGGAGAGCTAAAGAGTTTTAAGTTAATTTTTAACGTTTTTTTTTTTTTTCGAAATAAGAAACGCGCCTCGTTTTAGCAAATAACGATATTGCTGGTTTGGTGGTAATTTTTTTTCATTACTTCATTAGTGATTTTTTTAGGAGTCGTTTTCACCCTATTAGGGGTAATAGCAATTATTTTTCTTATTATGGAATGAGTTATATGTCTTAAAATATAACAATCTGCTAAGAAAGTCCTAATTTCTTAAAATAAACAAAAAATAATTCATTCATCCATTTTTCCCGCCTTATTGAGGGTGGAACATAAAATTTCTAATTTCTGACTTGACATTCATGATGCGCCACCCCGAACACATAAATAATATAAGTTTCATAAATTTATTCTCAGTACTTCGTTAATTATTGATTTTTTAACCTTAGGGGTGGCTTTTACACTCTTAGTGGTAAGAGCAATCATTTTCCTTATTAGGATATAAGTTGTATGTCCTAAAATATAAGAACTTGGAAAAAATTCTACTTGCTCAAAAACAAAATATATTTTTCCATTTTAACCCCTATTATATCGGTGATGTTAGGGGTGCAGTCGCGAATTCTGAAACTGATACCATAAAGTCAGCAAAAAAAATCCAAGCTGCTATGGAATTGTCCCAAGTGTGGGTACTTTTGAACACCGTTAAGACTTATTTTTGTTTTGTTATATTTTCAATTAAATTTCTTTTCTATTTTTATCATGAAAAATTTCACATGTAGCAGATTTATAGCGAATTTATTGTACTACTAACATTGTCATCACTGACTGCGCTAAATCGGTAAATCAGCAAAGTCAGTTTTAAAATTGTCACCAAACGTCATTCATCACACACGTAATAAACGCTTTTGAACTGAGGCTCATAATGCAAACGCTCCCGCTTTCTTACATTTGTTACAAAAGAGACGTAAAAACTGAATCCCTAAATTGCTGCTGTCTGAATATTTCCCATTGTGTGGTTAGAAAGGAGGTGGTGATGGTTGGGATACCACAATCTATGCGTTATCCTTGTCACTCTTTAGGCTATAATCAAAAGTTTCTGTTACGACGTGTGTATTAATGCACAAAGTTTGAATTTTGTAAAATTAGGGGGCAAACTGAATCATTTAAATTTTTTATGCTAATTAATTTATCTTGCTTTTTAAGAATAATTCAGATTTTAAATTTAATAATCAAATAGAACTTCATGTAAAATATTTTTGTGGTATTGTTATCTATTTTGTTAAAATTTTAACTTTCGTTTATTTGGTTCCTGGTAATATGGGGAAAATAATTATAAGAATACGTTTGTTTCTATATCATGATAAATTTTGCAATTTACTTTAACAATTTCACCTACACAGTTCTTAAATAAATTAACTTACAAGCTTAATTATGCATTTTTCAATGAAAAGGAATTTATTTGTCCGATTTGATTATATTATTCGCCTAGCCTTCTTCTAAGCGAGCCATTTGAAAAGCGTAATTAAATTTTTTGGGATACCTGTAAAAATATGTTTGGTTTACAAGCGCCTTGAAATGCAAAATAATGCCTTGCATAAAACCGCAAAATTAGCTTGTATTTCACACATACCGAATGATTTACACCGCATAAATAGTCTAAATATTTTTCGAATTGGCTGGCCAACGATTAACGGATATGGATACCAAAACTACTAATATTATCTATTTTGAAGGCGTTAAAAGTATTCGGTACATAACGCAAACCACATGGCCGAAATGTAGGAAGAGAACCACACATAAATTTGAGAGCCAGCTACTTGTTGGTAATAACGACTTGTTGCGATTTGGCAAATTGCCGATCACACCTTACAGAGCCTCTACTTTTGGCCCGAACACTAAAGTTTACGATGGATTTCAACGTCATGTTCACTGACGTATCGGATAAATTGCGAAAAAGAAAAATAAATAATCTTTTAATCACCCACAAATTAATTTCGATTTATACGATTAAACCCTGAAACGTTAACATCTGTATCTACGAAATTGTTTCTTATAAAAACTATATTGAAATATTTATGAAAAATGCACCATGAAACCGATAAAATTTTAAGGCGCTGCAAGTCGAGTGAGAACAAATTCATTGATAATAAAACTTTATATTATGAATATAAGAGAGCATTTTATGTTTAAAAAAAAACATCGATGTTCGTGGCGTATTTGAAAAATTTTAAGCTTCTTTGCAAACAAAAAAATCGGAGTTGTCTTTCAATGTATTGCATTTTCATTAGTACAAGAGGAATATCGCAAGTGAACATCCGAGCCAATTTGTATACTTTGATGCAACATTAATATTTGCCAAAGGGGGGTTTAAATGACGTAACAGTGTGGAAAGCTGTCATAGCCCAAATGCCAAGCGTTTTGTTGTGCTGCATGTTGAAACTAGTGTGAATTCCACCTTTGTTGTCTTTCATGAAGACAAAATTGGTAGACCACTATGATTCAAATGATTTAATGGACCAAAATTATTTCCAAAAATGGATTTTTGAACAATGCATACAAAACCTTGCCGAATCCACGACAGTAGTGATGGATAATGTCTGACACCAGACCACAGTATCTTGATAGAATTAGTCATGCTGCTTGGAATAAAAAAAAATATAAAATAAAAGGAATGGTTTGCTGGTAATTTATAATTTTGTCCACTCCTAAATATAGACCAGTCGTTGTAGGTAAATATAGGCTATTACCTCCGAATTCTTTGAACCTCCATAGATTTTCATGGAAATTTGGAATTAAGATCATCTTACGCTTAACTTCAAAATTGGCCCGACTTGCGCTTTTTGTTTTTAAGTAGGTAGTGAAAACTAACCCTTCGTGAAAAAAATAGAAAAAATGCAGGTTTAAGCATTTTATGGATTCACATCTAATTATGTAGAATAAAGCTTCTTTCATGTTCTCGAACATGATTTACGATGTATTCCAAATTTTCAACCCTTAAAAACCACCCCTATGCCTAAACTAATAAAATAAATAAACAAAAATATTGTAAAAATATTATAATATAAAAATTACATTTATTTTGAAACTATACATCATCAGAGCTACTATCACTATCAACTTCTTCCCCTTGGTCAATTGGAGGACAATTCTGGCAGTTGTCGCCGCAGTATGTCCCACATGTTGCGTTACAATATAATCCAAGTCCTCGGCAACCACAAGAGGCATCGCATCCTCTTTTAAAGTTGCAAAATATCATTTTAAGTAACTCTTCTGGTGCAGGCATATAAAGATGTAAAGATCCTTCAGTATTAATCCACCCCCAATCAATCGGACGAATATTTTTGTTGCCGAGCCATATTTGGGTTTGTAAACACCCTACACGATACACGTACATATGATTATTTATGAAGCTCCAAAATTATGTGGAGTGGAAAAATTTTTATACTCCGAAAAAATGCCATTGGTTTTTTTACCACAACTTCCTTAATTTTGAAGCTACAACGTCCATTCAAAAACCATATTTGGGTTTGTAAACACCCTACACGATACACGTACATATGATCATTTATGAAGCTCCAAAATTATGTGGAGTGGAAAAATTTTCATACTCCGAAAAAATGCCATTGGTTTTTTTACCACAACTTCCTTAATTTTGAAGCTACAACGTCCATTCAAAAACCATTTTACAGGTAATTTCAAGGGCTACAAGATCATATACATTTCAACATGCCCAAACCCTTCATATTCAAAAGATAAAGGGTTAAAGGGCTCGGGAGAGGTGCTCCGCGCACTATAATGCAAACAGAAATAAAAGAAAAATCCAAAATTTTAAGAAAAACCTACATTTTGGTACTATATTATGTTTTACGTATCTCTTTTAATTTTAGTTATTTTGAAAATAAGGTATTTTTTTAAGAAATTTGAAAAATAGGCTTTTCATTTTCATCATATTTTTTTCGAAAAATACGCATTTTAACCCAGCCAAACTCTTGGATTACATGAGTAATACTAAAATAAAGTAATTTGTAAAGGGATAACGGTCAATATCAATTCTGGTGGGAATGGCTGGGGTTTTATCGCTCATTTTTTTTTTTCAAAAATTTGAGTGGCCCGCCGTATTTGCATTGTAACAACCTTAGTTATAATGCAATCGACTTTTAATTTTAAAAGTCTTTCCAAGCACTACAAAAAATATTGTATAAGGTTTCCCGAATAATGCATCGGTTTTCCGTTATTTAACGTTGAATACTTCGAACAAAGTTAGTGCAAAAAAAAAGTCTTCTTCAACGAGTCATAACTCCCTTTATTTTGGACCTAGAGCATTCACAAAAAAACCATCTCTTTGTTTTTTTATAAGCTTTATTTTTGGTCATTACAACTTTTTTGATAGAACACAAAGTTTTCGAGTTATTCGCGAAAAAACATCCAAAAGCATGCATTTTTAACACGAAAAAGTTTTCAATCGCGAATAACTCGAAAAATATCGATCTACCAAAAAAACTTTATAGAACATTTTTTACTTATATTTTGTCCCTCTATCCATTTCCGGTGATATTTTGAGTGAAAACATTTCCACCCCCGAGAAGGGGTGGCATCCACCCTCAGGGTAAAAGCGCACATCGGCGCTATGTTGCTTTTGCTCCTTGAGCCATCCCCTACTACTCACCAAATTTCACGTCAATCGGTCAAAGTTCAAAGAATTCGGAGCGGAAAACCTTCAACGGCTGGCAAAGAGCCACAAACAAACGATGCCACAGACGAACCGTTTCAAGAACATGCACCCATATTACCATACCACCAATATAATCCATTCGGTATTTGCAAACATTGGCGAAGTTTGTTTTGGAGAGAAATAAGTTTTTGGAGAAATGCTAAAAAACCTATAACTAGCCAGCCAGGAGGGTGTTCCATTAAAAATATTGAAGTAATTTGAGTCTGAAAGTCACTTTCCATAGTATTTCCGGTTCAACCGGAAATTGCATTTTTGTGACTTTTGTTATGGCTATAACAGATTTGTTTCTACATTAATTTGTTTCATGTGAAAATGGAATAATTTATAATCGATATAACATTTTCAACCGCCATTTTCTCGAAAAGTTAGATAGATATAGGGTGTGCTACACGTTTTGTACCTAGAATCCCTTGAACAATCTAAATTTTGAATAGGAAACTGGGTGTTTCATTAAAAATTACAAGTTTATACCGTTTCCGGTTAAACCGGAAATGAGAATCAGAAATTAGAGCAATCAAAATGTGCACCATATTCAATCAAAATTTAAAATCGTTAGGTATCCGTTTTTACAAAAAAGTTATAGGCTGGCTAGTAATATCGTGGGCACCCGGTATATTGCCATGTAAACCACTTCATGATATAATTGTTGAGAACTGCTTGATACAAAGCAGTACTTGAACTGTACGATTACGTAGGTGCTAAGGCAGCTGAAAATGGCAATACCAGAGTTGATCATTCAAGAGTGTTTTCTTATATGCTGAAGCAGTTGCTCAAAAATTTTTTACCCATATAATAATATATAAGGTAAAGAGATGGAATTGACATCCATTAATGTTGAAGTTGAAGTGCCGTTAATATAATCGTTTTGTTATATAGACTCAATTTGGAAATCTTATAAAAAATAACGCGGGGTGTGAACACTAAATGCTTCAATGACAAAGAAACTGACATGGTCAACTAATGAATAGCAGAGCACATTATTTGTTTTTAAATGTGACTGGATGTTTTCGTATATTCACTTAAAAACAGAATATGTGTATACACTAGATGTTTGAAAAATCTTGTGGCATATTTTAGTAAGGAATCACTAAAATAAATCGATTAATGCATTTTTGGTCGTAAATATTTTCTAGAGAATTTGGAAGGCATCCAAGTTGATTTTTTTCTTATGTTTTTCTTTAGAACCCGAGTAATATTACCCATGTATTTAACAAATAATTCGTAAATACCTTTGCAAATATCATTGTTTATATTCTATTTTATTTCTTTGTCTTTGCTTCATATTGTAATGACAAAATTTGACAACTTTCAAACCCTCTCTTTTATTGTAATACCTAAGAAAGAAGGTATTAGCTATTGAAACATTCTTAACTACTCCGAATAAAGGATGTTGAGGCTCTTTTTAATCGCGTACCCCGAATAATTGCTCTTTCTTCTACATCATTTTCCGAAAAACTAGATAACTATATAACTACGATTTTTACATTATTAATATTATTTAAAATATGCTCAAAAATAAGTGCCAAAAAATACCACATATTCTCGGCGTCAAAATAAATCGTTTGGATTAAACTTACCTTTGTACCAAAATGCTTCCTAAGCAAACCCCTAAAAGTGTGTCCTTGAAGATGTTTTGTATTTATTTTCTCAAAAACTCTTCAAGTTAAAGGGTTTTAGGGGCCTGCAAGCTCTCTTAGGAAGCATTTTGGTCTAAAGGTGAGCGTGATCCTATCGATTTATTTTGACGTCAGGAGTATGTACTTAGTATATTTTTGTGTACTTATTTCTATATATATATATATATATTTACATAGTCCTTATGTTACTTTTAACGTAACTAAACTTAACACCATTGCTCCCTCTCATTTACGATTTCACATTTTAGGTCTAAGCCCGGAACATGCTGTTAGTATTGCAGAGACCGCAATGGACTCTCAAATGTCAGAAAACAGTTCGGAATGCCCAGATGAACTCTACAACTTAACAAAACTGGCCGAAGTAGCTGTGGCGACAGGTCAAATTTTGGAACAACGACGACTGTCTTCACCATCAAGCACAACTGATGACGAACCTCCATCTTTCACGTACACTCACAAACTTTTCGACAAATCTTCAAGAACTCCAAGGCCACACCTAATCAAGGTAATATTGCGAATAGTTGGCGTACGTCAATGTTTATAAACAAATATCATGGAGGTATTAAACTGATTTGAATCTGTGATGACAAAACTGGGATTGAATTTGTACTAAAAAGTTAAACAAACAGAAAATTATAAGCAACGTTACAAACGTGAACAAGACTTTTGTAGCCCAAGAAAAATCGACATACATGGGAAAAAAATTTAACGGACTGAATTCTTGCATGCACCTTAGTATTAGAATACCACATAATAAAAAAAGACACTTGTATTCAACCTCTACTATACGCTCTCGATTTTTTGGAGCGCTATATCACGTGAACGGTTTCTCCTACAAAAAAAACTGTTATATTCGTTTCTATAGCAAATTATCTCAGTATCTCAGTAATGTATATTTTTTTCCCAAAAGTTCACTGTTTTCAAGATATTTGAAAAAGACTGTTTCCGCTACCACTGGCCCCGTGTAATAGATCCCGCGGCGATTAAATTGATAAGAAACTTTACACATTACTAGAACTCTAGAATACTTGTCTTGTGCATGCAAAAATTGAGTTCGTTACAATTTTTTTCCAACTTGCAATATTTTTGTCGATTTTTCTAGGACTATGTGAGGCTTTCCCTCAAATATTTACATTCAAAGTCCAAACGTTTCCTTCTGACAGTGTGTGCAAACCGTCAAAATTCGATGTCCAGTTTCGAAAATGCTTCAATCGATCTTTTCCAGTCTATATTTTTCGGCTTATTATTGATCGAGAGAAAAAAGTGGCGTTTTCTGTGAAAGATGAAATTATTGGTACAAAATCAATCCTAGTTTATGATACCCCCAGACTTTTATTTATTGTGGTTGCAGCTTGTACCCATTAAATTTGTGGTAAACCTCCAAATCGCTCTAATGTGTGTGTTATAATCATAATCATAATACAAATTTATACTTTACAAACAAATATAATATAAAGAAGCGGCCTTTTTACCAGATTCAATATAAAATTTTAATTCTATCCTAGAAATATTTATAAAATAAGATTTTAGTAATTTTTTTATGAAAGTTTCTTAATTTTGTCTTATTAAAAACGAGTAATTCGTATTTCGTTTCTAGTAATTAACCGACAGAAAAATCTAAGATCCACTTATAGTTTTATGATGGACATTAATACTGGCGCATTCGGCAAAACTTAGAAAATGCTGATATTTATTTCTTTACTAATAATAAAATTGTATAGGTACCTGGTAAAAACTCAAACTTTATAATTGAGTCAATTATATCCATAATAAAAATATTTAAATTATCTTATATACGACGGTCTACTATAGCAATTAATAAAACTGAAAAAAGTCCAAATAATAGAGAAATATGGTATGAAATATTGAAAACAGTGCTATTATACAGTTAATATTCACGGTCCTTTTCTCTAGCTTATAATGGTATAATATTAGGGTTTCTGAATCTACTTGAAATAATGAGAATGTTAAAACTCAATTGCCTTAAAATCGATGATAATGGGTTAGACATGGGTTTTCCTCCTATAATTCGACCTTATAATATGTTATTTACTAAATGATATTTATAACTTGAACTTCAAAATAAGCGTATTTGTAAATATTATTCCTGAAATGATTACAGAATAACTATGTAGTATTTCCAGAAAATTGCAAATCGTACAAATTCAAATCTTTTATTTCAAGTACCTATACTGTGAATCGGTTCCGTTTGAGGAAAATTTTAAATGAATCATTATTCTCGTAACCTATATATTCTTGGAAAAATATATGAGAGTATTGCATTGCGTTTATTTGTAAAACATTTCCATTTAATTTGATTCACGCAAACACAATATTTGAATTTGAAATGGTGATTTGACACAAATAGATCTTAATTTATTATTTATTAAACCTAACCACAAGTTTTCTTAAAAACGTTTTGTTAAAATGTTTTTTCAACCGTCTCTCAAATCACAGAAGTAACCCTCGGAAAATCCTAGGATTTTGTGTTAGGTAAAGAGAGGCAAGTGCAATATAAGTTTTAAAAAAAAATGTGCGTGCAAATATAATTTAGAATCCAGGTGGAAACTACTACCTATTATACAATATTCTCCTGTCTTGCATTTAGTACAATATGATTATTTATTAGAAAACATATATGTATCCCTTGTAAAATTTACTACATTTCAAGATGCAGAATAGGATTGCAGGAAACAACTACTCAACAGGCAAATACCTCGACCTGCATTGAATTACACCTGCAAATCCCAATTGGTGGCCAATGTTATTAGCATTTTCCTCATCGAACAAAGGCACAGCAAACAATCTAAGGCAGACTAAACAGGACATACCATTTTAAAATATAAAAAATTCTGTTTACCATTATCACTAAATATGGGAATATTCCAAGATCACTTCAATTTTGGAATCACTAGTTACAGCAATAACATTTTAAACGAATATTTTATAGAAGGAATATAACATACCTTTGAAATATCATTTTCATAAAAAAAATAAGAACATGTCACATAGTCAATTAGGTCAAGTGCCAGCAATTATATTAGACCTAGCACCAATCACTGTTAAGATTTACGTATATGGATAACATATTCCTCTTGTGATTCTTTAGTGTAACTGATTAAAGAATCCCCCAGGTGTTTTCTATACACGTATTTTCATAATAAATCTTCATGCCATAATTTTTTGCATTATAACGACGCTCTCCATAGTCCATACCGTATAATAATAATTTTATTCTACTTCAGACTGAGGACTCCAAACCAACAATATTCAACATTTCCTCAAAACCCCTACCTTTGCCATTGCCGCACAGCACAACCAGCGAGATGCCATCAATATCATCGTCAACATTATTAGAGGGCCATGAACACGAATGCTCGGAATGTGGCAAAAGATACAGTACTTCCAGTAACCTCGCTCGACATCGACAGACACACAGAAGTCCGGCCGACAAGAAAGCCAGGAGGTGTCCCCATTGCGACAAGCTTTACGTTAGCATGCCGGCTTTCTCGATGCACGTCAGGACCCACAACCAGGGTTGCAAGTGCCAATATTGTGGAAAGTGTTTTTCACGGCCCTGGCTACTTCAAGGTCATATAAGAACTCACACAGGTAATAATTATTAACAACCTGGACGTTTGTCGCATTACACACATCGAGAAACTGCAGTACCTTGTCTTTATCTGGGCGAAAATAACTATTTGTTGCATTAAGGGGTAAATAGCAACTAGGCGTCATACACATTATTCACCTATCAGAAGGAAAGACATATTTATAGCTACCTACCTTCTTTGTATACCGTAGAAGAAAGTAAATATTTTTCCGCATATCCAACAATAACAGATATATCTAAGAAAATTTTAGAAATGAGGTTTTAGAGGCATACTATTCTGGTTAAAATGTTTCCTAATCATTTTTGGACAGATTAGTCACCATATTGTTACAAATTTCGTTCCATTTCTCGCAAAGATGAAATATACAAAGGATTAATAATACCAATAAACTACATTAATCATAGCAATTCCGTTGTGGTTGATAGATTTATACTTTGTCGGCTGAAAATGTTGGTGTTAAAACAAAGTAAATAAATAGAAAATGTATCTGCATAGGTTTAACGTAAACATAAAATTTTATTTCTGGAACGTGATTTATTTGTTCCAAGCCAAATGTCCTGTTTATCCATTAACAGTGCGTTACCAGTTTTCACTTAATTAATTAAAAAAAATCTCATCAATAATCCCATACCGTTACCAATGACGTAGGTTACACCAATAGTGTTTCCAATATCATTACAGTTTTGTATAATCTTGATCCGATCCAAATGATGCCTTAGTTGGCACAAAGTTGGCATCATCTAGAAATTATTAAAACTAGTTTTATGAATATATTCTTATATCTAAATTATTGGTTGTTCCGGCCGCGACGTGGTCAACATTAGATTTATCAATACTTCCACATTTAAAGCGAGTAATGTGCTCCGTACGCCTGGTTTGAATAAGTCAATCTATTCGTCATTCAACATTTTCAAATTACATCTAAAGAGATCATTTCGTATATCCCCGACAAACTTCATTTATTATGGGTTCTTTTGCTTAGGGATTATTTGATGGATAGCTATTTCTAGTATCCTTAAATCTGCATATCCAATTTACAGCAAATCAAACTAACGTTATAATTTTCCATTGTTTCAGGTGAGAAACCCTTTAAATGTACGATCTGCAACAAGGCTTTCGCTGACAAATCAAATCTTCGAGCTCACATACAGACTCATTCCAACACGAAACCTCACATCTGTGGGCGTTGTGGGAAGGCTTTTGCATTAAAATCCTACCTTTATAAGCACGAAGAATCGTCTTGCATGAGAATGAACGGTCGTCATAACTCTCGTGAAGTAACACCTGATAAGAATGTAGCGTCGCCAACACCAGTTATTGTTTCCGTTGGATCTAGATTGGGCGATTCTGTCATTAAAGGCCCGGAAAGTGCCATTAGGTCACCAATGTTGTATAGATCCACTGTAATATCACCCAACCCAGAAAGAATATTATACTCCACCATCAAGCACCCTTCCGTTATACTAAATGCAGCGGCTAGATTTGGTAATAATATACTGTTGCAAGATCAACCCATGGATTTCTCTTCGCAGTCTGGGAGGGAGAGATCGTCTTACGGTCAAAATGCTGAAAGAGGTTATACATTAGGTTTAGCCATAGCAGTTTAGTTCCTTTACTTATTTTTGTTTGGCATTTTATCATTAAATTCCTACATGGGACCATGACAATTCCAAAAAAATATATCCTCCGAAAATACATACCAAAAACTAACCAAAATTAAGGTTACATTTTTAGTTAAAACTCATTAATATTATTCATTTGATGAATCATATTTAAGTATTTCAATGTATTATTATTATTATAAAATAGCGTGTCTTTTAATGTGCCTTAGATTACGAAACTTACTCTGTGAATTCTTGTGTGCCATTAGAATATAAAAAATGTACATATATGTGAGAGCTGTTTCGAATGGTGCTTCTCGTTTTGTGTCCAAAGTGGCAGCTGTACTTAAGAGAAATATCTTTAAAAAGATTTGTATATATTTGTTTGTGCTTCGTGGTTATCTCATTAAATGTAGGTTCCGACACTGACGTAGAAACACAATTTTAAGAATAACAAAAAATTTACATAGCAAATATTGATATAGATATATTTTTATACATTGTACACATATATAAATAGGGTTTTGGAAAAATATTTAAAAGTTTCTACGTTAAGTTGTCTAGCAATAAATTATTGATACTTAGCATTACAATGGCTATGGTAATGTAAGACTGGATAATAGATATGGAATTAAGGAGAAAATTACCAATTGTTCTTAGATTAATAAAAATTATCAGAAGAAAATTGCCAATTGTTCTTAGAATAAAAAAAAGTATCATATTAAATTTCGAAACAAATTCGGCATATTTATATAATTTAGATTTCAAACTCCACTCATTCATGTACCTTTTTGCATATGCATGTAAACTCTCCACCAATAACATTATTAGGTGAAATTCAAGAAAATATCAGAACTTAACTTGAAACAGATTTTGAAGAACTACAGTAGGTAATAGTTTTGAGATGTATGGCTTCTTCGTCTTCTTTTTGTGGCGTTACAACCCAGGATGGATTTTAGACTGTATGACGATATTTTTCCATGTTTACCTCTCATAAACTATCTTCTCCATCCTCTTACTCCCTATGGACCTTATGTCCTCATCAACATCTTCTATCTAACATTTCCTTGATCTTTCCCTCAGTCGTTTCCAAGGAGGCTTCCATAATATCACTCTTCTGCTGGTTCTGCCTTCGCTCATTCTTGTCCCAACTCTTCTATCTTTGATGAATATTGGCTCCTTTTATCGGCCCAATAAGTTTGTGATTCATCTTGATTCGCCAGAAACATCCTCATTTTGTACAGGTCCGTAAATTTTGCATAAGATTCTTTGTCCAAAAATTCCCAGTTGGTTAAGGTCTGCACTGGTTAACATCCATGCTTCACACCCGTATGTTTCCACGGGTCTAATTAGTGTTGTGTATATTTGTACTTTAAGAGGTCTATTAAGCATTTGCTTTTGATGAGCAAAATAGCATTTGTTGACACTTAGTATGCATGCGTGACCCTAAGCACTGGAAGTTCCGCATTTTCAAGGCTCCAACTGTCTGGATTTATGTTAACCAAATTGTCACTCAGCTCTCTTTTGAGTTTCATGTACTTAGTCTTGTTTTCGTTTATTTGTAATTCTCTCTTTAGGGCTTCTTCATTCAACTTTTCCAGCGTCTGTTTTAGAGATGCTTTATCTCTACTTATTATGACTATGTCATCTGCGTATGCACAAAGTTTATTCCAATGTGTTAAGATATTTGAGGTTTGCGAATAACTGCTTCTAGTTGTTAAATTGGAAAAGCATAGTTGATAAGGCATCATCTGGTTTTACGCCTACATCTATACCGAATGGAATAGATAATTCGCCATCAATCCTTATTACTGCTTTCGACCCATTTAGGATTGCTTTAATGAGTCACATATTTAGAAGGAATTCCTAAAAGTAAAATATCCTGTCTCATCTAATCTCTATTGACACTGTCAAAAGCTTCTTTGAAATCTACGTACCTATAAGTTATGAAGCCCTATATCAAACAACTTTGTCTCCTTTTTTATGTATGTATAGGTTGAATGATAACCAAGCGCCCAGTCTTCAGGAATTTCTTCCCGTATCCATATCAGTACTATAAGGTTATGTATTCTCCCACATGGGACCTCTCCTCCTATTTTCAGTAATTCCGCTGTGATTCCATCCCAGGAGCTCTGGAATTTTTTAGCGCCTTGATAACAATTGGTACTTCAATCAATACTAGATGATTCAATGGGCGGCTTTACTGCAAAGAGCATCATTGGTTCAAACTCACTTCGGTTATCTGAGAGCATGTTTTGAAAATATTTTTATTCTCCATCTATTTATTTTATTTCTGCTTTTTCCATGTTAATTTAGGTCTGTATTGTTTCTTTATTTTCTTATAGAATTTTCCGCTGTCATTTCGGTTGTGGCGCTCCATTAAGTCTTCAACTTCCCTTCTTAGTGATTCTATTTTTTTTTCCTTCTGCTTCAGTCCTCTTTGTATTGTGTAAAGATTGGTTAGTATTTTGAACTAGACAGTTTAAGCGGGCTTGTTTTCTTCTTCATTATTTCTCTGCGTTCGTCACCAAACCAATCTTCATTCCGTGGTCTGCCGGATTCTCCCAATATATCCTGGGCTGTACTGAGAATGACGTCTTTTATAAAGAGCCATTCTTCTTCAATATTTTACGCCTTTTCTCATTTCTGCAGATCCTGACTTATTTTCTCTTGGCAAGTTTCTATATATTTCTATATTCTATCTTTTAATACTTGTTGCACCAAAAAATGGTCGGAATCGGAGTTCGCCTCGCGGTAGTTCCGCACATTTTCAATATCACTGGCACAACTATAAAGGATAAAACTCATTGGCCTGTTCAATATCAGAATTTGAAAAAAATTGAGTGGTCACAAATTTTACTTACTCCTTTGGTTTGCGTCTCCCGTGATAAAGCTTCAAGATATTTTGATGAAATTTGGTACAAGTATAATAGTCAATAAATAGTGGGTACTTATATGATGCAGCACCTAAGGCCTTTATTGCTATTATTATTATTAATTAATTAAATCTTTTTGTTAAAATATACAATACATTATTTACTTAATACGCTATTGCGAATGTAATTTCTTTTCATGTGGTCAACTAATGGTAGTAGAGTGTAGAATCTTTAAATTTTGTTCGTTTCTTTTTCATTATTTAAAACAATAAAGGGTTGCTAGTAAGTAGTAAAGAAGTAAAATAAATTATGTCTTCTTTAACGAGATTCCGCTTATCAGAATAGTTCCTATTATAGTGAGCATTAACTTTGGTACGAAAATACGTCGGTATGGTGTTACAATTTCAAAAATCGTTATTTTTTAAATTATCACCATATATTATACAAATAAATTACGTTGTTGAAACTGAAATTTTGTTGTTCAGATGAACTGTAGATGTTCTGGCTGTATGGTCTATGACCTAAAGCCAAAAAAAAAAAAAAAAAAACTGTAGATGTGGTAGTGACATAACCTAACTTTGTTTGTCTTCGGAAGAGAAACTACGTCCTCCTGTTCAAAATAAATACCTGAGATATTACATATACATATTACCATTTTTTTCTCAATTGCCATCTACAGTTCATGTTTCTTTTAAACACAACTTCAGTTTCAGCTATACGCTAGTTGATAGTAATAGATATTTAAGGACTATAACTTTTCTTCCTGTACTCTTTTGTAAAACTCGTTAATTCCATCGAGGATCCAGTCTTATGGTAATGCAAACCGTACTATTAGCCGATAAACCAGGGTTTATTATTTTAATTTTACAAAACGTTTTGGTATTAAAGCGTCATAATATTAAATCGCTGGAAGCGAGTTGAAATATGATGTTTTATGAACAATAGACGAGAGTGTTGCTAGTCGTTTGAGCGCCTTCCACATAAACTTTTCAGTTTCAGTGGGAGGCGTGTTAAGTCATTTTAATTTAAGTTATTTATTTTGTTTCTACTAACAAATCTAACAAAAAAACTAATAGCAGATTAGCAGGTTCTAGATTTTAGTTTTTATTTCGTATCGGCTAATGATATAATCTTTTCCTAGTCATTAATTTTAGATGAATTAGTTATAGTTATATATAGATGTTTTCCTTTTTAATCGTTCTTCTCTTTTAGACTAAGGAGTTTAGTTACGTGGCCGAATGGTGCAATATTATTATAATTTGATTATGTGCAAATTTTAGAATTAAGGCATGTAAATGTGAAGTTACTTTATAAATCAAACAGTGTTCTAATTTTATAGTAGGTATTCATTCCCTTGGATTTTGTCAATCTGCAGTTTTATTCCTGTAACTGTTATAATTGTTTGAAACTGTATTTTGTAGATTTATGTACTTTTATACAATACACATTTCATAAGAAATATTTGGTTTATGTTTATTACTCCCATCTACACGGAGCAGTAACGGCGAAATTCATGTTCTTGAGGTCATTTAAAGTAGAAAATGTTTCCATCACTGTCCAAACTATATGGGTTTAAATATTTAGGTATAGGGTAAAAAAGACAGTTTGAATTTTTTTTTAATGAACCCTTAATATCCCTCTCAAGATATATTGGACAAAAGTCATGCGTCCATACTCCTAAAGAAGTTCAATTACCTGGTAGTAAATTTCAACTAATAACCATAGAGGCCCCTTTGGTAGGGTATGGAGAGAAAACAGGCTGGTATCGTTTTTGGATAGGAAAACAGGTTGTAATATCCAGAGATTATAAAATTTCAAATGATGCACTTTTGATTTCACTCATAAACATAAATAGTGGAAAAAATAATAAATGATGAGAAAGAAGGGTTAGTAGTTTAGAAATATTCACCGATGACCACATACTTGCTAAAGAATTTCACTTCAATTATTTCTCCCAGGTCTAATGGTGGTCTAATCGACCACACGTACCGCCATAACGTTATGATGAATTTTGTCATCTAGCTTTGAATGAACCTATTTCTCAAAAGTGACAAATTTCACACAGCAAAACTAACGGTTCATCAGTTGATGAATACAAGAGGTAATTTCCCATTTACAACGCGTTTTAAAAAAATTTCTAACCAAAAAAAATTCATAGAACTGAGTTCTGATTCTTCATCTTCAGTGTTACTATTTTACTCTAAAACTCCCTATATTTCTTGGACCATTGAACATTTCGATGCGATGGACTATTTATAAATAACTGTTTATTCCAAACAATTTCTAGTTGCTAATATTTACCCATCATACTTATTTATCAATGTTATTTTTTAAATGAATAATAATTAAACTCTTTTGATAAGAAGAGAACTGTATTATCAACGACTGTCGTCAGACTTCAGGTGGTTGAATGAATCAGCTGTGAGGGTACGTTCCGCACCTAAACCAGCGGTCAGTTACGTTCAGTGGAAATCTTCCACAGATATTTTACTTAATTATTTTTAAGCCGTAATAACTGACATAATATTCGAAAATCGTAAAAAATGCATATTATTGAGGTTAATATTGTGACGCCACGTGCACAAACGAATTTGTTTGGAGTTTAACCAATAGCAAGCCCGTTCGTTTTTGACGTCATTAACGGAAAACTGGCAGAACATTTGAAATTGATACAACTTATTAATATTTAAAGCAACTGTAAGAATGATATATTTTTGAAATTTATTGCATTATTATATTTAATATGTATTGAACTTTGATGTAAATCTATTAAAAACCTTTAATTCAATCGAGGTGTAGAGCCCATTGAATTGTTGTTAAGACAATAACGAGCTAAATACACCCAATAAATTTATACGTAAACAAAATCATCATTTACGTTTCAAAACTGGCATAAAATTAATTTCGCGACTGACAACAAAATCAGTGTGAAGTTAAGTATTAAATTCACCTTTTTTTAATCTTTTTTATTGCTCTTATAAACATCGAAGTGTCAATAATGCAATAAATACAAAGATAATTGCTGATCTAAAATAATGACCTCACATAATTTACATGACTGCTGGCGCTAAAAGACATTAACCTTATCATATCTCGTAATATAAATATATGTAAGTAATTAAATTTGACACAAATCCATCCATAAAAAAGTTGAGATGGAAAATACTTGCTGATATGTTAACTAAAATCATAATAAAAATACGCAAATAACGGATTGTTAGTTAACGCATTTAAATAAATCTTATAGTGTGGGCCTTAAAATGTCTGAAAAATTAATCTGATTAAGGTTTTCGCTTTAAGTTTAATCAGTCAGGGATGATAGCTTAACAAAAAGCATTCTAGTTATCCTCCTGATAAATTTCTACAAACAATTCATAGAATTATATGCCATATATCTACTATGACACAATATTTTTGACAATCACTTTTTTTGTGTGGAAAGAGTACATTTTTGTTCATATGGTACGACGTAATTTTGATGGATTTAATTATTATTTGATGCAGAACAATACAAAGCATTCGTAATAACACTACTTACTTCTAAATTATCAAATTTTTTAAACAAAATGTATGTGGGATACTTAGGTAATTTTTGTTTCTCTACAATTTTTTTATAATACCTATCTCCTATATCTATTTGTGTGTAAATTACTGTTCTATTGGTGTAGCAGCATATACCACGGTACTCTATTCTATAAATATTTGCATTTTCTTGGTAAAAAAATAGTAATAATGTGGAAATTAATAATTCCTATGACCCACCACGCAACGGCGCCGAAACGAAAAGACGTGGCTGCGCAAGAGGCGTCTGACCAAATGCATAAATAGCTCAGGTAAACAGAACCGTCTTTGCTCCAGAAGAAAATCAACATAAGGTGGTTGTAGTAATATCAAGCTTTCAAAATATTCAACTCGAAACTTTTGTACAAATGCATAATAATCTAATTTTATTTTATCGACTTGAATGCATTCTTATTTTGGTCTAACATAACCTGGAATAATCAATTTCTCTCCACATCAACAAATTAAGCAGTAACAAATAAAAAATTAAATTAATTGATTATTAAATTAATTACGTTTTTATAAATACAAACACCGAGACAATAATAAATACATACGCTTGCATAATATTTAATCACATTCCACAAAACTTTTAATTACTTTGAGGTCACGGATAATCCAGCCTATGAAGTTTTCACATTGGCTCATTATTAAATTAGTTAATTATAAATTCCGATCGTAACTTGCAGTATAAAAGTGCATACGTATACACACACCGCAATGGTCTAGGGATATTTATTGTAATGGGTTGCTGTTTTCAAGTTTTTCAAAACTTATTAAATTGGAGTAAATATGTGTGGCCCATTGGAGAAAGAACTCCAGGATAAAATAAAAACTGCTTTGATGCAACTCAAAAACATTAAGTTGGTAATAGATTCTCTTGTGAAAGTCCATATTCCAATGGAGATTTGCAGGATATCGGCAAGTGAACATAACTTTTTTTTAGGAGTTTCTGAATAGTGACTTTGTAAGGAATTTATTCTTATCACTTCTTTACAAAAAGTGAGGAAGGTATGTAAAAAAAAATATTGAAAATTGTTATTGCTTTTCTGGACGAATCTCCACGAATTATGATGATTCACAAAATTTCAAACAAAAAAAAAATTGTCTGTGTGTGTATAGTTATACCGGGTGACACAAGAAGTAGTTAGGTACCCCCCTATTTTTTTAGCATTTCCATATATGAAAAGTTCAGAATTTTATGGTGAAATAAATACACAGATTTTGACATAGATCATGTGGTATCAACTTTCTTATTTTAAATGAGAACACCCAATTTTTTTTCAATATTTGAAATCTACATAGAATTCCCTTTCTAATGACACATAACACATTGACAGTTGCTTTCAAGATGGCGGCGAAACATTACTTTTATACTAAATTTAAGTTGACCATTGAATCGCCGCCAGAAAACAAAACGTGGTTGGGAGGCTGTGGAAACAAAAAAATGATTTATTGTTGCTTTGCTGATAGCATTATTTTTTCGTATAATTGAAAAGAAAAGCTGAATGTTTCACATTTATTTTTAAATAGGAACCTATGTTTTTTATGTGATGTGTGGATTCTACATCAAACTATATTTATGATGATATACGACATGTTCCCTTTTATTTATTCATTAGCAGCCAAATTCATCTTTGTCTTATTAAAATTGAAACTAAAAATCATAATTTCTTTCTTTCTTTCATTCCTATAAAACTTTATTGTGTTCGGAAGAACTAAAGTATCCGGATACAAAAAATTAGAATTAAGAATCAATAAGATTTTATTACCGTTTTTAATGATAAATATTTTACTATTATAGCATTTTAATTAATTATTTTAACCTAACACATGAAAAAAAAACGTACTTAGCACAATTCAATGGTATGGTAACAAGTTTTCAAAATGTCCTCCCTCCATTTCAATACATTTGTTCACACAAATAATAGTTTTTTGCATAATGTTTTCTAAAACTGCAGGAGTCACTGTTAAAAAAAGCGTTCTGAATTTTATTATGTAGATCCACAATCTACAACATTAGCAGATGAAGTTGAAATAACCCTATTATCAAACTTTTCATTCACATAATCCTGCACTATACGAGTATTGTGCGGTGGAGCACCAACCCGATGAAAATACATGTTTCTTGATACCTCTAGCGGAAGATCATCTATTTCATATTCTATTTCTGTCCTTAGCATGTTTAAATAACGTTCGCCTGTTAAATATCCTCGAAAAAAATATGGGGCCTAAGGCCCTTGAGTAGAAGAGTAATAGCGGACCCGGGTATCCCCCCACCACTTGCCCCCCCCACCACTTTTTTTTTGGGGTGGGGGGCAATTAGAGTGGGGGTAATTTGTAATTGCGTAATTAGTAATTTGTAATTGCGTAATTAGTAATTTGTAATTGCGTAATTAGTAATTTGTAATTGCGTAATTAGTAATTTGTAATTGCGTAATTGGATTATTTCGCTGTAATTAGACTAGTATAATTGCAATATATCTAATAAATGTAATTAGTCTGGAGGGGGGATAATTAAAATCCAATTGTCGCGAGAAATGAAAGTAATTGGGTTATTGCGCTGAGAAATGAAAGTAATTGAATTATTGCGCTGTAATTGCGTAATTAGTAATTTGTAGATGTGTAATTAGACTATTTGCGCGTTAATTACACTATTTTATATAGTCTGGAGGGGGATAATTAAAACCCAATTGCCGCGAGAAATGAAAGTAATTGAATTATTGCGCTGTAATTGCGTAATTAGTAATTTGTAGATGTGTAATTAGACTATTTGCGCGTTAATTACACTATTTTATATAGTCTGGAGGGGGATAATTAAAACCCAATTGCCGCGAGAAATGAAAGTAATTGAATTATTGCGCTGTAATTGCGTAATTAGTAATTTGTAGATGTGTAATTAGACTATTTGCGCGTTAATTACACTATTTTATATAGTCTGGAGGGGGATAATTAAAACCCAATTGCCGCGAGAAATGAAAGTAATTGGATTATTGCAATTAAACTAGTATAATTGCAATATATCTAATTGAATTGATACAATTATATATTAATTAGTACATCAATTGGAGAAAATGAAAGTTTATTACGCTGTAATTAGACTAGTATAATTGCAATATATCTAACATAATTTCACGAAACAGGTGCCTATCTGAAAATCAAACCACTCGTATTTCACATACCCTACTGTCACTGTGCCTTTACAAATTATTAAAATTCCAAATTGTAGGTAGTCTTCGACCAGCATTCCATTGACATCGCATTTATTTCCTAATGATCAAAGATTAAATCAGCTTTTTAGTTTTTACTGTCGCATATCTTGAAACAAAATAGTTGGTTAAATTTATAGCTCCCATTTGTGACAGACAATATGTCTGCATAGAGGACCCAGCGCTACGTAGGCCAGGTGGCTCACGCGAACGGTACCTGCCTGAAATCGAGGTAATGCCGCAGGCAGTACATAAGGGTATTACATTGTTATAAGACACTTCTTCTATAATGACTTTGTCATAGGGAATTAACTATCTCGTAATTATTAATATTGTTACATTTTATTGTTTGGTGTCTTTAAATCGGTTGGGGGGTTTACTGTTGCTTTTGTATACATTTAATGACTACCTACATAGGGGTCCGTCCTTAAAATTTTAAGTTAGCAAGGTTATAGACAAAAGAAATTTGACGGATTCTACTCGATCAATATCAAAAAAAAATTAAACAGTCCGCCTTTGTTGATGCATTTTCCCATGAGATCGAAGATAGACAAGAAATAGTTTATCTTACTAATAGGACAATAATCTATTTACACGATAAAGATCAATAATTAATAATAATTTTATTAATTTATATCCCTTTAGACAGTAAACGTCTTCGAAAATTCTCAATACTACTAAACACAGAAATACTCAGATACAGAATACAGAAGGATAACACTTAAAAATAAAAAATTCTTTTAGTAATTTTAAATAATTCTTCACTCCTGACAAAATGTTATTTATTTCGATACGCAACGAGATAAATATTCTATTGGCATGGTATCTCAAACCAGCTAAACCTCTTAAAACACGTTTCTGAACGATAAAAATAAGAGGAATTTCCCCAGAAGTAGACACCGTGTCTTAGACGAGATTCAAATTGTGCAGGGAAAATAATGCATTTTTTTTCAACCTCCGGGTCCTCAAAGTCGAAATGCATTCATTTTTCTAAGGACAAATATATTGCACAAAAGATTAGCCATCTCCTATCTAAACAAAAGATACGTCGATTTTTACAAAACAAAGCCACACAATTACCTGAAATTTTAAACTTAAAAATAACAGGTGAGAGTGTAATTCGAATAGGATGGAAGGTTTAGAACTGCCTACTATAAAGAAGTCATTAAATGTCTTTATTGGTAATAATTAAATAGACAAAAGGCAACCCGCCTTTGTTGCACTGATGAGAAATTTTTTCAGTCCTTTTAAGGCAATAATGTCACAGCTTAATGGACCCATTTGAAAGTTAAAATATAGCTATTAGATTCATGCTTTGTTTTGCTGTCAAGGGTCGATAAACATAAATGTTTTAAATAGTAAAACTATTCAAAAGCCATTTAAATACAAATGCGCTTGGCAAAAATAACAAAAGGACACGGTCAAGATCTTTCAGCTTAAATAAACAATAATAAAATTTTCATTGATTTACAAATTTTAACATACAGGGTGCCCCGAATTGTACAGATCAAACATATGTTAAAAAAAAAAAAAAATAGTGCCAATCAGTTGTATTCAACGACAATGTTGCTCTATAAAGAACTACTGATAATAATTGCAGGTAATTGATGTGTAAAAGATGATGGACAATAGGTCGGCAATACACAAAAAAAACCATTCAACTCAAACATGATGTCTGATAGAAGACATTAAATCTGCCATTGAAAGATTGTCTTGTAAACTAGATGACATAAGGAGGGATTCAAATAAAATACACATTAAAAGATTACAATAATTTTATTTCCTATTTTTTATTACACAACTAAAAATATCATAGTATAATTAAACAGTTTTATTTTAAATACACAATTACATTTTTGAGAAAATAAACATAGACACTTAGTAGATCAAACTTTATGGTGTGATAAACTACCAAAATAATATGAAAAAAGTTCATATGTAAATGTGGGCCGGGAACACATAGTTCCGAGATACAGGGTGTTAAAGAAACATGCAAAATTTTTTTTGTTGTTTGAAACACTGAAATGATGGCACACTATATTGCGCTCTAATTAGACTAGGTGCAATTTCTCGAAATTCTATGGTTTATTACCTTATAGAAAAGCAGTATATCTTAAGATATATTTACAGATCAGTATACATCCAACTTGACGGTGTTTTAACAAAAGCAAGCGGAAACGATGACTACTTTGATAATGCATTAAAAAGCAATATTTTAACGGAAATTACAGCGATGCTTTAATAAAGCTCTGGATAATTATATGCCTCTTTTAATCTGTTTTACAGAATAATGGGGGTGGCTCTCTTCAACCGTCTGTAAAACTATTTAATGAAACCTAGTTAAAAATTCAGTTCCATAAAGAAGCTATGATAATTTATGATATAGTTAATCACGATCCATTTTATTATTCAACTCAAACATGAAGTCTGATAGAAGACATTAAATCTGCCATTGAAAGATTGTCTTGTAAACTAGATGACATAAGGAGGGATTCAAATAAAATACACATTAAAAGATTACATTCAATTTATTTCCTATTTTTATTACATAGCTAAAAATACCTTATTATAATTAGATTTCTGTAATTGCAATGTATACGCTTGTATACTAAAATATAAGGGCAGGTAGTTACACCTTTCAACAAAGCATCAATATTTGTTAACTGTATAATAAATAGGCGAAATAAATCCACAAAAATCACCTGTTAGTACAAAGCCCATAAAATATTTTTTCTTTTGTAAAAGGGACATTAAGGAAGACACGATAGTCAGTAAATATTGATTGTTATCAAATGGAATCCCTGTCTTTCGATCGTCCTTCCCCACGAGATTGATTAGATAAGAAAGATACGTTAAGATACATTTATATCGGTATTTGTTTAACGATCAGATCATTTTTTTTTTGCAAAACTTTATTTTCCCATAGCTTAATTAAAAAAAAAAAATGCCTCGTCATTATAATAGATCTACAAATCAGACGGTTTATTGGTAATAATTACAGATGAACTAACTAAAGATGATGGACAATAGGTCGGCAATACACAAAAAAACCATTCAATTCAAACATGAAGTTTGATAGAAGACATTAAATCTGCCATTGAAAGATTGTCTTGTAAACTAGATGACATAAGGAGGGATTCAAATAAAATACACATTAAAAGATTACATTAATTTTATTTCCTATTTTTTATTCTGTTAATAAAGAAGTGGATCTTGCTATTTGTTCTTTAAACACATCTAGATAACTACTAACTCCATTATTTTCGCAACTCAAACACACTTCACCAAATAAATTCGCAATTTAATTCTTCTGGCAAGTCTAAACAAAAACTCTCTCCACTTGCTAGATTTCAATTGACAAATTTCAACATTGACTTATCATTTCAATCGAAAAGCATCATAGAGAATACCAAAAATTGAAAATATTGACTGTATTCAAGGTCACTTGTTTTAATTCCAATAACTTGATTTGATTCTAATATCTTAACTTTTACAGAATAGCAAACGGTCATGTTTATTGAAATTTCTGTCAAATATCACAAATGTCAATGTTGACTTGATACTAAAGCGCCGTACAAAACACAAGCAATAAATTCAAACTGTCACCGCGGCTTAACGATTTCGGTTTTGCCTCGGATTATTTGCGCTCCATTACTAAATGTATAAAATCCTAACCCACCAACCGGTGCAAGATATAGGTAGATTCTTTGAATATTCAAAATACAATTTAACTTAACTAATTATTATAAATTGCAAAAGAGCAAATAAGAAAAATCAACTGTATGACTCTAATACAGAGATAACTCCATATATGTGGTGAGACTGGATAAAACTTAGGCAATTATGAATAAAATTTCTAACACGTCGACTTTACATGTGCATAAGGATGTATTACCTTTTGCGGCTTTAAAGCTAATAGATGACTTATATATATATATAGATTATTCAGTTTAAGTAATTGTATGTATAATTATGATGATTGTAAAATTATTTTAGATGTAGGTATAGTTTAGTTAAAATAAAACTGTATATGAACACAAAATCATGTAATTTGGGCTATGAAACGCCTAGTTCCGAGATAAAGAAACACGTAAAATAAATTTCAAAATGGAAAATATCAATGGTTTCATAATTCCGACCATTTGTAGTGCACAGCAAAAGACACAGTTTCCCGAAATCCTATGGTTTATTACCTACTTAATAGACTAGAAATATAACTCTTATCTATAGATCTGTATACGCCCAACTTTAACAATGACTAATACGGCCAGTGGGTCAACTTTCCGAAAAAAAAAAAGGGTACAGCTACCGAACACTTATAAAGCGTGGCTCTCTAACAAAAGGTTACGACAACCCAATACAAATGGATCATAAGAAATCAACTACGTCAATACAAAAGCACATTATAGGTTCAAACAATAAAATTGTAAAAGGTACTTATTAAAAAGCTATTATAGTGCCAAATAACGATTTATATGGCTAATATGCGTTTGGAATTCTTCAATCCCTCCAATATGAGGATAATAGACGGATCACGCGCAAAGATATATGGTTAAAGTAGGACAAAAGGAGAGTTGAAAAATTTGCTGCACCATCTGTAGCACTTCGAAAGATACACCACCAATCGAGGGGCATATTACAAAATTTATTTTCTCATTTTATGTTTATTAAAAACCCTTATATGTTTAGATATGAAACATCAATGCGAGTATATCAAATTGGCTATGTTTTTTTTTTTTTTTTTTAAATAATGTCATTTATCAACAAATGTGTCTAAGAAATTTTAACTTGTGGTAGTTATACCATATGAAGAAGGAATATAATCAGAAAACAATAGATATATATCCAAAAGCCGGCAAACTATGCGAGAGAGTCAACTTCTAAGGCATTATTTACTGTTGCATTTTGTATACCATCATATTATGAGTATAACATTTTCAAGGGTCGATTTATTGCCGTGTAAACGGACATAATAGGCCTTAAGCAGGTACGTTCAACTTGACACCACTTTAAAAGGGTGTTAGACCAATAAACGGATTTTTTTAAATTCAAAATCAAAGAAAACAATAAAGCGTATTATTTATGTATGACATTTGAAAAAGGAAACAATAGACATTAAATACTGCATAGCGTTTCAATGTAGACATGCAAAAGGGCGTCACCATTACGAACTATGGAATATAAAACGGGGGAGGTTTAACACCAAGCCAGTTGAGTGCCAACATTTAAAGATGCCTTCTAATACAAAATTCTTGAATGAGTTAGCAGAAAACGATATCGGTGCAATGGTGATACACCGAGATGGCGTAGACCACATTGTCCGAGAGATGCTCTTGAACCGCGATGCTGCTGACCAGGTGGGTGCCGTCAACCAGGAGGATCCCGCCAATCAGGAGGATCTCGCTAATCAGGATCTCGCTAATCAGGAGGATGCTGATCAGATTGATGTCGACCTGATTCCCACCAACGTAGATGAGGGTTTTGGGGATGACGTAGAGGACGAAGCCGGGGAGTTAGCCTTCTCCGGAAAAACACTATGGAATAATGTTGGTCGGGGGAAGTTATATTGTACGTCGGTGTCGTTCGTTATAATCAGAACCCGGCCGGATGAAACCAAACACTTCTTGTGTGGGGGGTGTTACATAAACTATTCGCGAATCGTAACCGGTTGGCATCAACACGTCGACATCCATAAGACAACGACGATAGAGGGTGTATTGTTTTTAAAATGTGAAAGTTGTGACACAAATATGCAGCAACTACGGCTTATGGAGATTTGTTGTACCTGCAATAACATAAATAAAACCAAAATGTGAATGATACATTATGTTTAACTAAATTAGTTATTATATAACTATATAAGTAGTATATAACACTATTTTATACATAAATATTAAGAAATTGTTAGGATATTAATTATATTATACTTACTATATCACATTTAAAAACATTATGAATAAACTAGAAATAATACAATAATGGATTCTGAACGTTGTGTATAATAAGAAAATAACATACCCCAATGATGAGCTTTATAATCTTGCTAATGTTCTTGATATTAGACAATTTTTTGTGCATGATTAATCTTGGAAAAAATACAACAAAATTGGTATTCTATATAATTATCAGATCAGTGGTATAGGGTATAGTGATGTGACATTTGTAATATCTTTTGCAAAAAAAAAAAACATTGTACGAAGATCTTCCTAAATCATCGAATATATAACCATGTACCAAGTGATCTAAAAAATAAACTCGCTAACAATGTTTAAGAAGATCCAAAAAAAAAAATGGATGCTTTCTAAGTCTCATACACATATATTACTATCAATTAATTAACAAATAAATGTATATTTTTAAACTTGTGTTTTTTCTTTTATAATTGCAGTGATAATATGGGGTGTCTGTAAAACAATGTTTGTAGGAGGCACAGCTGTTGGGGGTGGGGTCAGAATAAACTCTAAGAATATTACATGATTTTAATATGCTACAAAAGTAGTTTGGATATAAACATGCAACTTTTAATTGCTGTTGTAATTGTTAATTATTAATAATCAATTAGCTTTTACCAAGGAAATGTAAGATTATGCGCACACTGTAAAAAGCGTTTATGTAATTTTACATAAGAAATCATTGGCAACTTTTATTACCAATGATTAGACCGGTATATTTACAATGTATTGTAATATTACAAATTATTGTAAATGTCCCTTCCTACTTGCAAATTTACATAAATGATATGCACGTCTACACACCAAATATGTATATTTAAATTGCACTCTGGGATTTTTACAAGCAGTGACAGGAAGATGACAAAGCATGTATGTTTTTTTTTTTATTATTTGAACGTTATGGATATTTACTTGCCACATTAGTACTTTTACATAGTAATAACGTATTCCCACTTGTTGGAGCGGTAATTTTACAAGTAATAAATGGAATATTTCAAATTATACATGTGTTTTTACTGAGACTTTATGAATATATTCATAATATATCTATATATTTACATCCCAATGATGTATTTTTACTAATCGCAATAGCACTTTCACATGTGATTTTCACAATATTATAATAATAGTTTAAATTTTAATTGTTGCATTTCATAAATTATTTCCCTTCCTTTTCTTTTTTGGGGTTTATTACCACATTTCTTTGAGATTCCTATCCAAAAAAAAAAAGTTGATTTATCTAAAAAAATATTCAAAATTAACAGTTTAAAACTGGGGAATAACATCTACGCCTTTGACGTAATGTCAGAGGATCGCCCACTTAGTTATTACATACATATTTTATCAATTTTAAAAAATTATTGATAGTGCAAGAAGTTGTTTACTATTTTGATAATAAATTAAAATGAATGATGAAAAAACGCAGGAATTTATCTTTTCTACGAGTAACAAGACAGCAACAGATGCAAGTGTCAAATTACTAGGAATCATGATGAATTAAACTGATCTAGCCATGCTGAATAGCTGAGCCACAAATTAGCAAGTATGATATTTTTTCTGCATACAAAAGAAAGCGATAAGAATTATCACTAGCTCTAGTTATAGGGAACATTAGTAGTTAAATAAATAGTGATCTGCTAATTTTATTATCATATTCACTACACCAAAAATTGTATATGTCTACAGTAAACAATATGATATTGTCAATAATTTAATAAATTAATTGTAAGTCATTTTAAAACATTTATTGTACCTTATAAAACTACGAACATAAAATCATGTAATACACATTAATTTTATTTCCTATTTTTATTATACTACACAACTAAAAAAATACCTTAGCATAATTAGACCAGTTTTATTTTAAATACACAATTACATTTTAACTAAACTATACCTACATCTAAAATAATTTTACAATCATTTCAAAGGCTTTTTATCTCTTCTTTACACCAAGAAAGAATGTTTTTGGAACTGATTTTTTTCTTAGCAATCCCGAATCCTTGAATGAAAAACCATCTACTATACGGTTGAGAAAGTCATCTTTGGAATTTATTTTTCTTACCATAGCTGTAAAGAAAATGTGATTTTTAGTATGACGATAAACAAAAAACATGTAATAACTATTTTAGGTGGGTATATACTTACGTTTTATTATACTTGGTACGTTATTTCCATATTCTAGCTCCTTATTAAAGTCACACAGCTGATTTTTCTTAGCAATCCCGAATCCTTGGATGAAAAACCATCCGCTATTCGATTGAGAAAGTCATCTTTGGAACTGATTTTTTCTTAGCAATCCCGAATCCTTGAATGAAAAACCATCTACTATACGGTTGAGAAAGTCATCTTTGGAATTGATTTTTCTTACCATAGCTGTAAAGAAAATGTGATTTTTAGTATGACGACAAATAAAAAAAAACATGTATTAACTATTTTAAGTGGCATATCTTAAAGTGGTTATCTACTTACGTCTTTATTAATTATGATTTGTTTGGTTACCGCCCACTGTGTGAAACTGTTTTTTTTTCCGCGGATTTAAGAAAATGTTATTTACCGCGGATTTAAAAAAAATGTTATTTACCGCGGATTTAAACAATTGTTAATAAATTTTAACGCTTTCGAGGACTTCTCAAGAGCGATGCGTCGACGTTCTACGTCTGCCATTATTGTGGCTGCCTCATTTAGCCTCTCATTGAAGTTGGCGGTCAACACATTAATTTGTTCAGTTAACGCGTTGGCCTGCAGGTGAATATTCTGTACTTCAATGAGAGCCGCCGCATCGTTTTCAGAGGCCCTCGTATTCTCTTCATGCCTTCTCATTATTTCACGATAGTGATTTATAAACAATTTAAAAGAATTTTTTATTTCTGGCTGTGAGGAGAACATGTCATCATCATCTGATTCCGCTGGCGGCGATGGTGGCGGTAATACCACATTAGAGCAATGACCTTGTTCTAGTGTGATAGTTGCCGGTAAAGGTGGTAATACTATATTGGAACAACTAGGTTGCTCCAAGGTATTATTACCCATTATAGGTGGTAAAGCGGCATTCGAACAACCCGCCTGTGGCTGTTCGAATCCTCCATTAACAACCTGCAGATCTACCGTATTCTGCACTATCCGATTCTCCTGAGAAATTTCTCTACAAGTTTTTGCTTTTTTTGAATTGGATAGTGAAGCTTTCGATTGAACCTTCTTCTTTCCTTTACATTTCGATGTCACCAATGATGACTGTGGCCTCTTTCGCCTTTTCGTTGGTACAAAGTCTGAATCATTGGAATCATCCGAACTCGCCATCAGCGATAAGAATGATGATGGACGTTGAAATTTATTAACTGTTCGGCCACCCTGACGATGCTCTGAACTCAAATCACTGTGACTATTTACAGTTGCATTGACCGGTTCAACATCGCATTCAATACTACCGATATCATCATCATGGACGATGATTATCGTGTCATCAGAATGGTTACTGAAATCATCCTCCTGTAGATGTAATACCGGTAAGTCTATTACAGGGTGGCTCGAATTGTAACGCTCCTGGTAGTCACGATATGTGGGTTGTAATGATGCCTCTTCAAGTGTAGGCATATTGCGGCCTACGATAGTATCACTGCAGGGGATTCGCACATCCTGTAAAATATTTATACGAGCTCTCCCAGACGGTGCATTGGATTTAACCCTATTGGGCTGCCCCGTGCAGTCTGGGCCACCCACAGGATTTTCTATCGTTTGTGGCACTATGTTTGTTAACATCGTTAACAGCTGCAAACTCGATGCAGCATTACCCCCATCGCTACAGCTACCACGAGATACGCGTTCATGTCGCACCATAATGAATTTAATATAAGTATAAGTACAAAAAAAAAAAAAAAAGACGAGAATAGGGAGCTTCTTTGCACACTTGCACACAGTTTCAGAAAAATATTTGGAATGAAACTTAAGTTGGTTTATCAACTCACACGTAAACTGTTTCCACCACTCTACAGGTATCATTCTTCAGCCCTATTGGCGAACAACGGGACCACCAGCCCCCAACACCAACTACACAAAAAAAAAGGTGGGGGCTGATTGTTTTTTCACCATTATTGCTAATTAACATATAGTTTGCCGGCTTTTGGATATATATCTATTGTTTTCTGATTATATTCCTTCTTCATATGGTATAACTACCACAAGTTAAAATTTCTTAGACACATTTGTTGATAAATGACATTATTTAAAAAAAAAAAAAAAAAAACATAGCCAATTTGATATACTCGCATTGATGTTTCATATCTAAACATATAAGGGTTTTTAATAAACATAAAATGAGAAAATAAATTTTGTAATATGCCCCTCGATTGGTGGTGTATCTTTCGAAGTGCTACAGATGGTGCAGCAAATTTTTCAACTCTCCATTTGTCCTACTTTAACCATATATCTTTGCGCGTGATCCGTCTATTATCCTCATATTGGAGGGATTGAAGAATTCCAAACGCATATTAGCCATATAAATCGTTATTTGGCACTATAATAGCTTTTTAATAAGTACCTTTTACAATTTTATTGTTTGAACCTATAATGTGCTTTTGTATTGACGTAGTTGATTTCTTATGATCCATTTGTATTGGGTTGTCGTAACCTTTTGTTAGAGAGCCACGCTTTATAAGTGTTCGGTAGCTGTACCCTTTTTTTTTTTCGGAAAGTTGACCCACTGGCCGTATTAGTCATTGTTAAAGTTGGGCGTATACAGATCTATAGATAAGAGTTATATTTCTAGTCTATTAAGTAGGTAATAAACCATAGGATTTCGGGAAACTGTGTCTTTTGCTGTGCACTACAAATGGTCGGAATTATGAAACCATTGATATTTTCCATTTTGAAATTTATTTTACGTGTTTCTTTATCTCGGAACTAGGCGTTTCATAGCCCAAATTACATGATTTTGTGTTCATATACAGTTTTATTTTAACTAAACTATACCTACATCTAAAATAATTTTACAATCATCATAATTATACATACAATTACTTAAACTGAATAATCTATATATATATATAAGTCATCTATTAGCTTTAAAGCCGCAAAAGGTAATACATCCTTATGCACATGTAAAGTCGACGTGTTAGAAATTTTATTCATAATTGCCTAAGTTTTATCCAGTCTCACCACATATATGGAGTTATCTCTGTATTAGAGTCATACAGTTGATTTTTCTTATTTGCTCTTTTGCAATTTATAATAATTAGTTAAGTTAAATTGTATTTTGAATATTCAAAGAATCTACCTATATCTTGCACCGGTTGGTGGGTTAGGATTTTATACATTTAGTAATGGAGCGCAAATAATCCGAGGCAAAACCGAAATCGTTAAGCCGCGGTGACAGTTTGAATTTATTGCTTGTGTTTTGTACGGCGCTTTAGTATCAAGTCAACATTGACATTTGTGATATTTGACAGAAATTTCAATAAACATGACCGTTTGCTATTCTGTAAAAGTTAAGATATTAGAATCAAATCAAGTTATTGGAATTAAAACAAGTGACCTTGAATACAGTCAATATTTTCAATTTTTGGTATTCTCTATGATGCTTTTCGATTGAAATGATAAGTCAATGTTGAAATTTGTCAATTGAAATCTAGCAAGTGGAGAGAGTTTTTGTTTAGACTTGCCAGAAGAATTAAATTGCGAATTTATTTGGTGAAGTGTGTTTGAGTTGCGAAAATAATGGAGTTAGTAGTTATCTAGATGTGTTTAAAGAACAAATAGCAAGATCCACTTCTTTATTAACAGAATAAAAAATAGGAAATAAAATTAATGTAATCTTTTAATGTGTATTTTATTTGAATCCCTCCTTATGTCATCTAGTTTACAAGACAATCTTTCAATGGCAGATTTAATGTCTTCTATCAAACTTCATGTTTGAGTTGAATGGTTTTTTTGTGTATTGCCGACCTATTGTCCATCATCTTTAGTTAGTTCATCTGTAATTATTACCAATAAACCGTCTGATTTGTAGATCTATTATAATGACGAGGCATTTTTTTTTTTTAATTAAGCTATGGGAAAATAAAGTTTTGCAAAAAAAAAATGATCTGATCGTTAAACAAATACCGATATAAATGTATCTTAACGTATCTTTCTTATCTAATCAATCTCGTGGGGAAGGACGATCGAAAGACAGGGATTCCATTTGATAACAATCAATATTTACTGACTATCGTGTCTTCCTTAATGTCCCTTTTACAAAAGAAAAAATATTTTATGGGCTTTGTACTAACAGGTGATTTTTGTGGATTTATTTCGCCTATTTATTATACAGTTAACAAATATTGATGCTTTGTTGAAAGGTGTAACTACCTGCCCTTATATTTTAGTATACAAGCGTATACATTGCAATTACAGAAATCTAATTATAATAAGGTATTTTTAGCTATGTAATAAAAATAGGAAATAAATTGAATGTAATCTTTTAATGTGTATTTTATTTGAATCCCTCCTTATGTCATCTAGTTTACAAGACAATCTTTCAATGGCAGATTTAATGTCTTCTATCAGACTTCATGTTTGAGTTGAATAATAAAATGGATCGTGATTAACTATATCATAAATTATCATAGCTTCTTTATGGAACTGAATTTTTAACTAGGTTTCATTAAATAGTTTTACAGACGGTTGAAGAGAGCCACCCCCATTATTCTGTAAAACAGATTAAAAGAGGCATATAATTATCCAGAGCTTTATTAAAGCATCGCTGTAATTTCCGTTAAAATATTGCTTTTTAATGCATTATCAAAGTAGTCATCGTTTCCGCTTGCTTTTGTTAAAACACCGTCAAGTTGGACGTATACTGATCTGTAAATATATCTTAAGATATACTGCTTTTCTATAAGGTAATAAACCATAGAATTTCGAGAAATTGCACCTAGTCTAATTAGAGCGCAATATAGTGTGCCATCATTTCAGTGTTTCAAACAACAAAAAAAAAATTTGCATGTTTCTTTAACACCCTGTATCTCGGAACTATGTGTTGCCGGCCCACATTTACATATGAACTTTTTTCATATTATTTTGGTAGTTTATCACACCATAAAGTTTGATCTACTAAGTGTCTATGTTTATTTTCTCAAAAATGTAATTGTGTATTTAAAATAAAACTGTTTAATTATACTATGGTATTTTTAGTTGTGTAATAAAAATAGGAAATAAAATTATTGTAATCTTTTAATGTGTATTTTATTTGAATCCCTCCTTATGTCATCTAGTTTACAAGACAATCTTTCAATGGCAGATTTAATGTCTTCTATCAGACATCATGTTTGAGTTGAATGGTTTTTTTTGTGTATTGCCGACCTATTGTCCATCATCTTTTACACATCAATTACCTGCAATTATTATCAGTAGTTCTTTATAGAGCAACATTGTCGTTGAATACAACTGATTGGCACTATTTTATTTTTTTTTTAACATATGTTTGATCTGTACAATTCGGGGCACCCTGTATGTTAAAATTTGTAAATCAATGAAAATTTTATTATTGTTTATTTAAGCTGAAAGATCTTGACCGTGTCCTTTTGTTATTTTTGCCAAGCGCATTTGTATTTAAATGGCTTTTGAATAGTTTTACTATTTAAAACATTTATGTTTATCGACCCTTGACAGCAAAACAAAGCATGAATCTAATAGCTATATTTTAACTTTCAAATGGGTCCATTAAGCTGTGACATTATTGCCTTAAAAGGACTGAAAAAATTTCTCATCAGTGCAACAAAGGCGGGTTTTGCCTTTTGTCTATTTAATTATTACCAATAAAGACATTTAATGACTTCTTTATAGTAGGCAGTTCTAAACCTTCCATCCTATTCGAATTACACTCTCACCTGTTATTTTTAAGTTTAAAATTTCAGGTAATTGTGTGGCTTTGTTTTGTAAAAATCGACGTATCTTTTGTTTAGATAGGAGATGGCTAATCTTTTGTGCAATATATTTGTCCTTAGAAAAATGAATGCATTTCGACTTTGAGGACCCGGAGGTTGAAAAAAAATGCATTATTTTCCCTGCACAATTTGAATCTCGTCTAAGACACGGTGTCTACTTCTGGGGAAATTCCTCTTATTTTTATCGTTCAGAAACGTGTTTTAAGAGGTTTAGCTGGTTTGAGATACCATGCCAATAGAATATTTATCTCGTTGCGTATCGAAATAAATAACATTTTGTCAGGAGTGAAGAATTATTTAAAATTACTAAAAGAATTTTTTATTTTTAAGTGTTATCCTTCTGTATTCTGTATCTGAGTATTTCTGTGTTTAGTAGTATTGAGAATTTTCGAAGACGTTTACTGTCTAAAGGGATATAAATTAATAAAATTATTATTAATTATTGATCTTTATCGTGTAAATAGATTATTGTCCTATTAGTAAGATAAACTATTTCTTGTCTATCTTCGATCTCATGGGAAAATGCATCAACAAAGGCGGACTGTTTAATTTTTTTTTGATATTGATCGAGTAGAATCCGTCAAATTTCTTTTGTCTATAACCTTGCTAACTTAAAATTTTAAGGACGGACCCCTATGTAGGTAGTCATTAAATGTATACAAAAGCAACAGTAAACCCCCCAACCGATTTAAAGACACCAAACAATAAAATGTAACAATATTAATAATTACGAGATAGTTAATTCCCTATGACAAAGTCATTATAGAAGAAGTGTCTTATAACAATGTAATACCCTTATGTACTGCCTGCGGCATTACCTCGATTTCAGGCAGGTACCGTTCGCGTGAGCCACCTGGCCTACGTAGCGCTGGGTCCTCTATGCAGACATATTGTCTGTCACAAATGGGAGCTATAAATTTAACCAACTATTTTGTTTCAAGATATGCGACAGTAAAAACTAAAAAGCTGATTTAATCTTTGATCATTAGGAAATAAATGCGATGTCAATGGAATGCTGGTCGAAGACTACCTACAATTTGGAATTTTAATAATTTGTAAAGGCACAGTGACAGTAGGGTATGTGAAATACGAGTGGTTTGATTTTCAGATAGGCACCTGTTTCGTGAAATTATGTTAGATATATTGCAATTATACTAGTCTAATTACAGCGTAATAAACTTTCATTTTCTCCAATTGATGTACTAATTAATATATAATTGTATCAATTCAATTAGATATATTGCAATTATACTAGTTTAATTGCAATAATCCAATTACTTTCATTTCTCGCGGCAATTGGGTTTTAATTATCCCCCTCCAGACTATATAAAATAGTGTAATTAACGCGCAAATAGTCTAATTACACATCTACAAATTACTAATTACGCAATTACAGCGCAATAATTCAATTACTTTCATTTCTCGCGGCAATTGGGTTTTAATTATCCCCCTCCAGACTATATAAAATAGTGTAATTAACGCGCAAATAGTCTAATTACACATCTACAAATTACTAATTACGCAATTACAGCGCAATAATTCAATTACTTTCATTTCTCGCGGCAATTGGGTTTTAATTATCCCCCTCCAGACTATATAAAATAGTGTAATTAACGCGCAAATAGTCTAATTACACATCTACAAATTACTAATTACGCAATTACAGCGCAATAATTCAATTACTTTCATTTCTCAGCGCAATAATCCAATTACTTTCATTTCTCGCGACAATTGGATTTTAATTATCCCCCCTCCAGACTAATTACATTTATTAGATATATTGCAATTATACTAGTCTAATTACAGCGAAATAATCCAATTACGCAATTACAAATTACTAATTACGCAATTACAAATTACTAATTACGCAATTACAAATTACTAATTACGCAATTACAAATTACCCCCACTCTAATTGCCCCCCACCCCAAAAAAAAAGTGGTGGGGGGGGGGGGGGCAAGTGGTGGGGGGATACCCGGGTCCGCTATTACTCTTCTACTCCCTTGTTCCTATAATTCCAGCTGAAACGTTGATTCCAAATCTTTCTTGATAAGCGTCAATTCTCATTTCGCGACGATTGATAGTGGACCAATAATGGGTATTATGTCTGTTAAATATGCCGTTATTAGCAAAATGTGACTCATCGGCAAATAAAATTTTGTTATTTAAATGAAGGTTGTCTCTAAACAAAAGGCAGTTGAGTCTTCTTTCTGGATCATTCTCATAAAAGATGTTGGTGTAATTGAAAATTATAACTTTTATAATTGTTTTTTAAAAATTCATCTAACAGATTCGCGGCTGATATTAATTTCCAAAGCTAATTCCCTAACAGAAACAGTGGAATGAGCTTCAGTAAAGGCGAATACCATAATTTCAGTATCTTCACTTACTATAAAGTGCTCTTCTCCATCTTCTTCGGGGTTTTGGTTGTTTCCCTGATTTCTTATTTGTTGTTCAATAATTTTAAAGTACTGCCTGTTGGGATGTCGGCGTTGAGGGTATCTTTCAATGTATAAACGTTCGGCAGCCTACGTGCTACACGAAAAAAAGGAAATGATCCTAGTAGACATTATGCATGTCAAATGTTTGCAAATAATGCTATCAGCATAGCAACAATAAATAATTTTTTTGTTTCCACAGCCTCCCAACGACGTTTTGTTTTCTGGCGGCGAATCAATGGTCAACTTAAATTTAGAGTAATGGTTCGCCGCCGTCTTGAAAGCAACTGTCAATGTGCTATATGTCATTAGAAAGGGAATTTTATGTAGATTTCAAATATTGAAAAAAAAATTGGTGTTCTCGTTTAAAATAAGAAAGTTGATACCACTTCCGGTTAACCCGGAAGTAGTTTTAACATATGATTTATGTTAAAATATGAGAATCTGTGTATTTATTTCACCATAAAATTATGAAATTTTCATGTATGAAAATGCTAACAAAAATGGGGGGGTAACTACTTCTTGTGTCACCCGGTATATCGACATAGCAGCTACAGTTTTTGAGATATAGCTTTCAAATTTGGTAGACACTTTCTAGAGGCCAAGGAAAAGACTGCGTTCGTTGAGCAAAATCTAAAAAAAAAATATTTTTAATTTTTCTCACGAATACATCAAAAATTACTTTTATCATAAACTCCACCACACGGTGGGGAAGTTCTGATCCCATAATTGGCAGCGGTTATTTTTTAGTAGGTACCTCCATGTTGTACAATGCATATTATTCTCAAGTCATTATGTAAACTCGCTCGCCTTGGGCTAGTATGAGGATACACTTGAAATGCAAGTAACACTTTCAGTCTGCTCTTTTCTGAGCGTTTTTGTCTCCCATTTTTAGGAAAATAAAGAGGAAGATATTATGATTTCTCTTAATTTTATTTAAATTTTATTAACTGCGAACTGACAAATTGGTTTTCGATTTAGGGACTATTAAGCAAAGTACAGATTTTTTATTGAATTCTCAACTTGATCTTCAATAATAGTCAATAATAAGAATTTCGTCTGTTTTCTTTTAATAAATATTAAAATACAGTTAGGTATACTTCATGTCCAAAATACATATTATTATGTTAGGTAGGAAATTCTACGACGTCGGTGATATTTTCAGGGTAAGTGTAATGGTGAGTTGTGAAGATCGGCTCGTGGGGTTCGCCATATTGGAAAATGAGGCGCCGACGTGCTTTATCCGAATATCTCGGCAGCCGTTCAGGCTAGAACGAAATTAAAAGAAGCATTTTAAAGCTCTTCAAAAGTACTACAACTTTGTCCATGTACACTGTTTTCATACGATGAATGGTTTTTCAGTTAATTTTTTATGTTTTTCTCTATTTTTTTATCTCGTAAACGGCCACAGTTATACAAGAAACCGAAGTTGTAGCTTGGTAAACTCGTTTCCACACCACCCAGGAGGTAGAGTTCTTGGTGCGTTTTTTTTACGTGGTTTCCCCAGGAGGCCTAATCCACAGTTTGCTGTTACCTCACATTATTCTTGCTTTTTGTAACAGTTTGTTGTTCTTCTTTTAGTAGATTCTGCTCCCGTACAATTTTCTTCGTTATCGGTGGTTTCTATTTGATGTTCCAAGCTAGTATTTATCATCGTATCTTGGCTGTACATATCTATTGCATCTTCTTCACACCATCAAAGAAGATCTGGGGTGTTTTTGCAATTTTCGCCACTGCAATTTCCTTTGCGTTTGCATGCAATTAGTTTAAGAAGTGCATCTGGTGCAGCTTTTTCTATAATGGTAACCGCTTCAAGTCCATAACGCGTTTTTTTGTACTTCAGCCCCATTTTTCAGCATCCAGATGGTTCCCAAGCCACGCTTGTTCCCAAGCCACCTTGCACTTGCATGTACGTTCGGAAACTGTGTTGTTTTGCCGCGTCGGAAGTTGGTGGAAGAGATGCAAGATTTTTTTTTTTGATTTCGTGGATGATTTTACGTATCGAGTGTACCTCAGGGACTGCAGATTTTCGGAGACTCTGTTTTCTTTGTATATAAAGCAAGAAGGAACGTCTTTCCTGCTTTCGCGAGAAGTTCGTGATTAATTTTTTCTTCCTTAAAGAATTTGACTGAAATTTGTAACTCCTCATGTCTCTCGAAAGCCTCGATGCATTTCGATTGCCCGAATCCGAAAAGAGAGGAAGTTGTGTTCGCATCCACTGAAAGCATGCAAAAGAGAATAATATCTCGTGTTGCAAACTCTTGGCTGAATATAGCTTCTCAACAATTTTCCCTTTTGCTGGTTTCTTAAAGAATACGTTGCATTTGTCATAATCTAATGACACATACAGCCTATGGTACCTTTCGTTGGTGTCGTAACTTTGACACAAGCGACGTCATGAATTCAGTACGTATGTCACATGAATCGCACTTTAAAAGTTGGTCTATCTAAGGATAATATCAATAGTCTGCTCACGAAATTATTTATTTATTCCATACTTTACTAACATAATATACAGGGTGTTACAACACTTTGGGGCAGGATTGTAAACATGGACTTCTGAGATGAAGAAAAATACATTGAAGTCGGCAGAAGTTTACAAAAAATATATATAATCTGTAATTTGCTCTATTTTCCTCCACGCGACGCCAATGCAATGGCTAATGTGAAACAAATAACACTGACCCACGAAGCCCATTATAAAAACCACAAGAAATTCTTGTGTAAAAACTGTCGCAATTGCAGGTGGTGAATTGCAGCCTATCCCATAAATTTCTTTCTCCCTGGACCTGTCAGATAATTTTATTTTATTTGCAATGTCATATTAGTTGCTATCGTGGTCTCATCCTTGCGCCTTTTGTGTTTTATGTGTGATAGTGGTAAATTAATATGGCATATTAATGAACGGACACTGCGACAATAATGTTGCCGCCACCCGCCGTACTGAAATACACGCGAATCAGTGGCGATTCGTCACGAGGTATATCAAAAAAAATTTTAATTATATTTCCTGTTTTTAAATGTTTCTTGATGTAAATAATCCACGGTTAAAGTTACGTAGGTACCAAAGTGTTGTAATACATGTATAAGATGAATTCGATTCATTTGCTTGAAGACACAAAAGCCGACTGGCCCGAGTGAAAGAGTGGCGATCACCACCGGGGTTTTTATGTAACACTCAATCACATTTTTTTGTGTTTTGTGTTTACTGACTGTTTTAATATACCAACAAATATTTTGTTTAATAATAAAATTTTGGACGAAAAATATTATTAGAATTGTTTTATTTATTAACAAATTTGCCAAAAGCACAATTCTTTGAAATTATTTAGAAAAATAAATTTTATTTCAAGGAATCCCTCTCTATGAACACTTTTCAGTCACGCCTTACAGGGTGATCATGAGTTCAGCGTAGACGCAAGCCAACAGTCTTATTTTTTTCGACTTTTATTGATTTCTGAAAAATTATTAAAATTGTCAGAATTTAAGCGTTAATATTGGCTAAATTCTATTCATTTTCAATCAATGACTTTTTCATCTTCGTTCGCTTTAAAAAAAGATTGATTTCTATAATTATCAATTCTAGAGCTATACGCATTCTGGACTAAATCTAAGTTATTTGCATGTTGGCCTCCTCATGAGGCATCGAATTTAGGACCACGCTGTATAATCCAAATGATGCAACGATGAGATAAAATATGATGCGTGAAATAGATTTTGTATAACTAATTAACATATAACAACTCATATTTACAAAATAACTCAAGTATGTTGGAACTCTGATATCTTGTAGGGGACACCATGTCAGGGGTCACTCGTAAACAGGAATAGATTCAACATTTATTGATAGGCGGCCCTGCGGTCACATACTCCATGGCGCTACTAGTATTTTTGAGTGTGTTTGTGATATTTTTGGTTCCTGATTTTTCTCTTCAGCAAAATATTGAGGTAAATACTTTTCTGTACATATTTTTATACAACTTATCATTTATATCGTAATATAGAAAACGTAAAATCATTTGCCGCGAATTGATACGTCATTTTGGCGCCAAAATTATGTGTGGCATGAGCAATGTCGTGTGGATATTTATATTTTTTTTATTCATCACTAAGACACGGAAGTTTCGTAATCGTGATAAAATTTGACCTCGATCTTTTAACGGTTCTTGACATTTTAGACATAATGCATGAAATATCGGTAGGTTGTATCGCTTATTTATGTGACCACGCGAGTGCAGAAATTGTCCACCCTGGTACCCCTTTATATGCTTACCTACAAAAATAGGATATCTAGACTTACAAAAATGTGCAAAATCTTCAGCCATTAAATTTATATGCAAAATACGTATTTGGTATAGTTGGGCCGCAGATTGGCGGATAGGATATGTGAAAAGCACTTGACGAAATATATATCCGAGGTTAGTTACTTGAACGGGCTAAGAACTATTTTTATTTGGTGCTTTCGAGATATCTAAGTACTATTGGGTTTCCCTTACTTCTATTGTTTAATATGGAATGCAACATTACTTCTTCATATGAATATTAGTGTCCTACTCACATGCAAATATACAAGGTGGTCCAAAATTGTCTCTCGATAATCTTAGGATGAATAGTACATTCAAAAGTAATGGTATCGTTTCATATAATTTTTTTTTTCAAAAATGGATTATGAGGGCCTTTAAAAGGGGATGATAAATCAGTTTTTCTGCAATATCTTCCAAACGCTTTCGAATATTAAATTGATATTTTAAACCTAGGTATATGGCATATGTATTACTCGTAAGCGGTAATTTATTGTTTTTATTATTTATTAATTTAATTTGATTATAATTTTTGTTTAAAATTATTATTATTATTCATTCAAAATGTATGTTTATTTAGAAATGTAAATTACTCGAAAACGGTTCGGCTTATAGAAATGTAGTAAGAGTACTTTTTATGTCTAATAAACCTTTTTTTTAAATAAAATGCTAGGGAGGAACTGACGACCGCCCCTTGAAACTACTTCTTAAGCAAAAAAGAAGGTTTGAGTGATAATGCATGTAAATTAGTGTCTATATGCCATATATCGAAGTTTAAAATACCAATTTGATATTCGGATGCGTTCGAATGATATTGCAGAAAAATAATAAAAATTAAAAATTTGTTTTCTACTCGTACCTTCAACAAAAATTTTAACAATTCACCTTTACTGTTGCTGACATTGCAAAGAGCCTGAAATTACTTCTTGTGTTTTTCAAGATTCAGTGGAATTTAAGGTCAAAATCTGATCCATTATATAACCAAAATTTAAGTTAAGTTATAAACTCAAGCGTGTAAATTTTTTTTGTAAACTATCAATTAGACAATTTACTATCGAAATTATGTATAACGTGATTAGTATTATTGTTGTCTTAATATTTTCCATAATGACCGCGAAAAATTGTATATAAGGCGATCAAATACCACCAATTTTTTAAAACCATGTATACAGTGTTTAGCTATTCCAGCAGATAATACTTAAAAGTTAAAAAGGACGTGAAACCCTCTTTGATTCAACTGATTTTGCATATCAATTAAATTATTAACAAAATACGATTTTCAAATGTCTGTAACTCTCAAATTATCAACTTTAGAACACAAGTGCGATAGGTTCTGAAAATTAACTCTTCATGAAGTCTAAAAATAAAAAAATACAGGCGATGTCCCATGTAAAAACATACCGATGACATTATATCCGAAACAACGATGGCGTCATAACTAAGACAAATGAAGCATTAAAACATAGAAATTGACTTGTCTGAGGATTTAAAAAAAATACTTCTATATTCTGAGATAATGAATTTATTTCATACTTTATAAAAATTATAATCCTAGTTCAATATTCCATTAAGATTACGTTGTTGCCAGTAGGTTAGACTGTACAGGGTTAGTCAGAAGAAGCGATTGGCAGCTTTATTTTTCAAATTATGATTGTTACAAAAACAACAAAAGTTTCAGGGCATCAAGATTCACATTCATACGCTGTTCCAATATACAGGGTGTTTCGGATAAATGTGACACAGTAAACCTATATATATTTTTAAAGTAACATCGTGTATGTTTTTACATATTCGCATTGGCATTTCAATTTGGAATACTACCGGGTTTAATTGTTATGGCGTTGTCGAGTAATTCGATTTTGTTCGAAAAGCAGCAGTTAATTTATAATTGTAATTACAAAAAAATCAAGAAAATAAATGAACTATCGAATATCACCTTACTGTAATCGTTCTACATTTACACCTAACTAGTCCTTCTCAAACTGTAAAATGTAAAAATAAAACAAAAAAATTCTCAATTTAAATAATAAATACAGTGCCAGCTAATCCAAATTAAATATCCAAAATGAAACTATATTTTTTTGGCAAGTAGTAAAAAATTTCTTGGAAACTGTTTTTATTTTTCAATTTCTACTTTATTTTGTTATTGTATTTCATTCTATTCGGACATTTTGAAGTAACTGAATACTGAATATTGAATTTTTTATTACATAAGAGAAAAAATTTCTTTTGTTAGAATTTTCACAAAGTAACCTCATCATCAATCAACTACTTTATACGTAACTTTTAAGATTGACTTGGCACTGTTAAGTTGCAGATGGACGTCATTTTGACATTTAATTTAGATTATCTGATTTTGTATTCATTATTTAAATTGACGCTTTTGTTTTGTTTTTACATTCTACATTTTTTTAATAAATTTCAAATTCTGATACTCCAAACCTATTAATTCATATATATGCTTTAACCGGGTTAAGGTGGTGTTGATATTAAGTGGAATGATAACTTTATTTATTTTTATAATTTTTAAGTACAAGAAAAGCAATGGTAATTAATTAATATTCTCATCAACAAATTTGGGACATTTTTTTTAATTATAACGATTATTTTTCACAGTTATAAAAATATGTAAACACAATTCGGCTGATAACATTGCAATGCCAACTGTCAGATCCACATAGCAGTTAACCCAATTTTCATATTACACTCTTATGATTTACGATTTTATATATTTTCCATTACACGTTTTGATTTTTCGTCTATAGAGAGAATTGAATAGAAATCCGAATTGTGTTGAAATGGAAGTTTTGAACAAAAAAATAACAAAAGTATCCGACTAGCATACGTTCAGTGTTGATACGTAAATTTGAACTAGGTGGATCTACAGGGTGATTTTGAGAACACGAAAAGCCCTTCTCAAATTCTCGGTACATATGTAACTTACCTTAAGGTTTGACCGTCATACAGACTGCATCTGTTTTTTGTTGGAAAATATAATTTACCCACCATATTTCACTCGTATTTCTCAACCCATTTTCTTCATCATTGCCATGAAATACGTATGATATGCAGATGCTATAGAAGGGCCTCTCTCAAATTACTCCTGAATTATTTTTATTTATTGATCGTTATACTAAATTATCACTTGCAAGATTTCAATATTTATAAATTTTATATATTTTTATTTTGCTGTTGAAGCTGTTTTGGCGTTAAGCTGTGTTAGAAGTGCAGTAGTACTTTTAGTTCTCATTTTTCCGATACAACGGTTTATTCTTTTGAATAAATTTCGGTCTCGTGTTACACCCTCTCGAGATTATAATAAAAACAAAATGTATAACAATATTAACTGAATCAAATAATGAACAAAAGAAAATGTTTACATTAATAATGAAATCAAACACACAAAATACCAAACATTTTCAAAGAAAATGTTTATTAAACTATTGACAATATAAGGGTCTCTTACTTTGTAAAATCTACTCATGAAATATTATTAAACATTTTTATATCAGTCATTAATAATATTATTATTTGTTGTCCATATGCCATTACATTTTTCATTGACAACTTAGATTATTATAATCGTTTCCTCTATTTTAGAACTAAAAATATCTTATCGTATACCAACACAATGTATTTTTATTACTACTACACGGTTCATTGAAACAGTCATGTTCCATTTCACCATTTCTATCTAATCTCATATTTATATGTATATGTGATTATATAGCATTTTAAATATAAAAAAAAGTTAACAAATAGATGCATGTATACAGATGTTCAAGAACAGGACAATATTTTGATTTTTCCCACAATCGAAACAAATCAGCTTATTTGATAAAAGTTGTAATGTCACCCTCATTCTATATACTTACGTAACCTTTTTAGACGGAAAACTCGGGCGCCAGTTCCTTAATTTTTAAGTGCACGGAACAGCACTTTTTTGGCTCTCCTATTGGGAGAGCGATCCGGTGTAACTAAACAGATGGAGATACGGAATGTCCGGAGGTCGTAAGCTGAATGTCTGTCAAATTTGAAAATTATAAAATCGGGCGAGCTGGCAATCAAGAATCTTTACGAGTGAATACGATTTTATTTAGGAATTTTGAATATCCGGGATTTGTTTTCGCGGCTTGAAACGATTTCGGACGGCAAGCAAACGGAATTTCCAACAGGATATAATATGAACGGCGGGCAATCGATTAGCTATAGATATTTAAGTCTATACTGGATGTTTTAAAATACGGCGAACTACTGCCACAAACGTAGAGCTATTTATCAACGACTATTTTTATTAAAGTAGGTTTTCCGGTAACCTTTATGCATTGAGACTTTGTAGATCACCCGATCGAGCAGATCTAGCCAGCCGATGCACAATTTATGAAACAAAAAAGCCCAACTGAGGTATTATTAATTAGCTCTGGTTTGATTTAGCTGTATAATACAGCGATACGCACGAACAATAAGATCTCTGAATATCTACAGTACCCCACAAAATTCTATGTTCAACTTGAAAACAAGAACAGAGAATATCAGTAATGAGTATAAAATAAAGACAGATACCAGAGCACTAGACACACGCCTCTCTCTCTCGTATGCAAATCGACCATGAGTAACCGGCATACATAAAACAATATTTACTGATGCTTTCATTGACATAGCATATGACCCAGCATTGTTTATTAAATTCCTTTGGCGGCGTTTCTTGCCCAAGTTTTTATGTTTTAATTTGCGGTCTTTACCGCTGTCACTCTCCGTGTGGGCGTTACACATTCATCGTTTGTTTTCTCTTTTTAATTTACGCTTTTCGTACTATAAACCCATCTTTGTTTCCAAGTTGAACATACAATTTTGTGGGGTACTGTATACTTAACTGAAGGCAGTACCTACGGATTGTAGCGGACCACGGTGTATTCTTACCAATATTATATTCAAGAAAGTTTATTAATTTAACTCGGAGCGGCGGCGGTTACGGAAACGGTGAATGCTTTGGGTTGATCTGGGACAGGTGACTGTAGATCGGATCTGATACTGATGCGGACGGTCTTGGACTGAACCTGGACTGCTGCGGATTGGACTGACCCCGGACTGGACGCTGCTCTGGCGTTTTATTACTTTTATGACGTATCTAGATGGCGTGTTAAAGGGGCGGTCACCGACTTGAAACGATGAACTTACAACGTTACTTCCTGAGGTCGGGCGGATTATGTAATTAGCAAGATAGACTCAGAACATCAATAACCGGAAATGGGTTACTTGCAATTTCTAGACTATGTTGCAAAAAGAAACGGATTAAAACGGACACGGATTAATATTTTAACGGGTTTTAGTAACTAATGATTTTTGTTTCCGACTCGGTCATTATTTATAATAATTCTCGGATTTTACTTATACGGGGGATTGTCGAAAATTAATCAATTAATTAATTGACTGCTTGTTTACCAGCGGGCTTTTTACAACTCATTATTAGCTTAACTAAAACAGGACTTACTTACTAAAAAACGGCGGCAGGGTGTACCCAAGGGACGGTAATATTTAAGCGAAAAACGAACATTCCTTGATTGGAAAAAATCACTTCGTTACAAAGTATATAGAGTGTTTCAAAAGTAAACCGCATCCTTTCCAATTAACATATATAGAAAGCTTTCTGTTTTGAAGATACAAAAATTAAAAATGGAAACCAAAAGAAATTTTTTTCGGCAAATTTCTAAGAACAAATGGTCCCATAAGTAGAAGTCGATTGGGTTTAAGTCAGGCGAATATGCATAAATCATATTTCTCTTCTTTAATGACGTGGTACACCCCCAAGCAGAATTGTGCAAAGTGGCCATTAACGGTCAGATGGCTTATCCTCGTAGATTGGTTTGTAAATTGAATTAAATGTTTCAAACGTGACATCATCTGTTTTACGATAATTTCGTTTCGTTTCCAGAATTTTATCAGCAAAAACAATGAAACCTCTACAACCACAATAGGGCCATTCAAGTCTAGGACTCTCTACGATTACCAAACAGTAAGTCAAATTACAGTTAGTCATATAGTATTAGAGTAATATTTTTTTAAGCGTGTTGTAGCCTACAAGGATCTCATCGAGTCAAAATGCTTACTGGAGATCCTCAACGGTGGCGAGAGTCAAATTAGCAAATGGATATCAAACGGGAGTAAAAACAGCATATCAAAAGGATTCCTGATATCTAATCAGTTACTTTCAAAACGTCAGGTCAGTATTTAACAGATTATTTCCGGTAAAATAATATTAATAAAATATTCTCCATATCATCAGCAGTACTCGTGTGTAATGGCTATTATTCACATTAGTTATTTTTTAAATTTAATCCTTATGAATGAGTACGTACTAGTTATCGTTCCACGCTCGTTGAATAATATACTACTTTAAAAAAAATCAAAGAAACTGTTGATAAGTACGCATCACCTGCGTAGCAAAATAATGAGTTGTAATACAATATGTGACATTTTAATTATTTCAGACATGGCGATTAGCGGGACAAAGAATAACAGAATTTTGCAAAGGGTTCCCAACATATCTTATAAAAGATGTGGCGACTGAAGGTCAAAATGCTGATGAGGTTAATTTGTTGAATAGGCGTAGAAAACGTTCTACACGGCACTACTTCCAAGGAAGAGTAAGAGGACAGACACAATCACAGTATTTAAATTTTGGAAAAGTAGATCAGCCTGGAAAGGCAGAAGCGGAATCTACAATTGATGGCTCTAAAGCCGTAGTTAGTAAGTGGATTTCGTTTATACCTAGATGGTTCTGAAATAAGTGAAAACATTTAGTGATACCAATGACATGAATTATGGTGTGGAAAGCAATTGTTGTTGAAGCTACAAAATTTATAAAATGTGAGAAGTCATTGCCTGTTGTTTTGCTCTTTCCTCATTGATACTACTGATAAAAAAAAATTGATAATTTTGTTGAAATAACACATTTTAGGCAGTTTCTGGCTCCATTACAATAACTTCTCATAGCTTTATAGTTTTTGTGTCAATGGCGATACATTAGTCTACAACCCGAGGTTTATAGATAGATTAAAGCCTTAATAAATCATCAAATTTTACAATCACAAAGAAACGATTTTTCTTGAGAAAATGGTATAATAATCATATTTAACAAAGTATATTTTAGGTGGAAATAATGGCATGGGGCAAGCACAAAGCCAAACTATACCTTTCGGTTGCGAAGGATGTTACGGTTCAGGATATACTGGATCAAATGGATATGACCAAGAGCAAACTATTGAATTTGGACAAGGTAGACCCGGTCAGGGAATACATGGACAAATAACTCAAGAACCGCCTGCTAAAGTAACCCATCATTTTGGTCAAATACCTGAGCAATTCGGGGGTCCAGCACAGGTTGAACAAGAACGTGAGAGACCTGGGCAAATTCTTGGTGGTGATGGGCAAGTAGTAGGAGGTCCTAGTCAGTTTGGCAGTCGTCCTGGTCAAAATGGTGATGGTTCTGGACAATACGGCGGAGGTCCTAGTCAATATGGCAGAGGTCCAGGACAACTTGGCCAAGGAAATGGAAAAACCGATTTAGGTGCTGGTCTCGTCGGAGGGGCAAATGGTCATATTGGTGGAAATGGCCACATTGGAGGTGAAAACGGTCACATAGGAGGTGGAAACGGTCACGTTGGAGGTGAAAATGGAGGTGTGAATAATGGCCATATTGGAGTCGGTAATGGTCATATTGGAGGCGAAAATGGCCATGTTGGAGGCTTGAATGGCCATGTTGGAGGCTTGAATGGCCATATTGGAGGTGAGAATGGCCATGTTGGAGGTGGAAATGGTCATATTGCAGGCACGAATGGCCATATTGGAGGCATGAATGGCCATATTGGAGGTGAGAATGGCCATATTGGCGGTGGGAATGGTCATATGGGGGGTGGAAATGGCCATGTTGGAGGTGTGAACGGCCACATTGGAAGTGGAAACGGCCATATCGGTGTTGGGAATGGTCATATTGGAGGTGGAAATGGCCATGTTGGAGGCATGAATGGCCATATTGGAAGTGAGAATGGCCATGTCGGAGTTGGGAATGGCCATATCGGAGTTGGGAATGGCCATATCGGAGCTGGGAATGGCCATATCGGAGTTGGGAATGGCCATATCGGGGGCGGGAATGGCCTTATCGGGGGCGGGAATGGCCATATTGGAGGCGGGAATGGGCATATTGGAGGTGGGAATGGACACACTGGCGGAGAAAATGGTCAAATTTATACAGTTAATGGTGATAGAATTGGTGGAAGGCCACAGCAAACTATACCAGGACAAGGACCTATTGATGGAGGTGTTGGTACTGTTGGTGGTGATGGAACGCTAGGACAAGTTGAAAAAAGACCTGGGCAATTTGGAGGAGAAACTACACAAGTTGGTGAAACACCTGGACTAGGTGGTAGGCCTGGAGGGATTCCAGGGCAGGGATATGGACCCACAATGGTTGGACATGAACAGGGGAGAAGGCCCGGTACTTACCAAGAATATGGGCCTACAATGACCGAACATATGGGAAGACCTGTGCAAGGCCAAGGAGTGGATGTATCTGGTGGTCCTATACAAAATGGTGGCGCTATAATTTCACAAGGACGAGGTAGACCAGAACAAATAGATCAAGTTACAGGACAAATCATTGATCTTGGAGGAAGTATTAAAAGGCCCACTCATTATGATGGATCATTTGGAGGCCAATTAGAGGGGGATTATCAAAGCAACCGTGGTCAATCAGGACGTTTTTATGGAAAATTTTCTGGGCAATATGAAGCCAATGGACATTCTTATAATGGTTATCAAAAACCAGGAATAACGGGAGGTCAGCCCACATATACTGGAACAGATTTACAGCAAATTCATCGAGATAATGGCCTAATAACTAATGGCAAACCAGTAACTGGATTTCAACCAGGATATGATGGCTCACAGTCACATTTTCAGCCTGGATATGATGGGCAATCATATGTACAACACCCTACAATTTCGGGTACGCCAAGTGGTACAGTACCTGGCTATCATGGCACTACTGGTTATCAACCTAACTATGGTGGTGCGCAAATACCCTCCCAACAATCGAACGGTCATGATAGATTAGGAGGAGGAGGAGGATATGGACCACAAGAGTATGGTGTGCAAGGAATACCTCCACAATCACAAAACGGTTTCCATGGAGGTGTTCCGGGTGGCTCTAGCCAAACAGGAATTCAACCAAGTCCAACAGGTAATGGTAGACATGATGGAACAGGAACTGATTTAGGACAACCAGGTTATAATAACCAGTATGTGGGATTGAGACCAGGAATACAAAGAGGTCCCGGATATCAACCAGGCAATGGTTATCAAGTTCCTCCTGAAACTCAACAGCCAGTTCAGGGTAGATTACCGGAATATACAGGACACAATGGAGTAGGCCCCGATCAAGGACACGGACTTTATGTTGATCAACATGGAAGGGTGCCTCCAGGTGGACCTAATATTTATGGCACTGGTCCACAGCAGAGTCATGGAGGCTATTTAGGCCAACCAGGGACTGTATATGATCCTAATACTGGTATAGACGGTGGTCTTCCTCAGTATACCGATCGAAGACCACCCAGCACTGCCGGACAAGGAGGTGGTTGGCCATATGTAGAAGGTACACAAAGTATTGATGATTCAGACTCTCAAGTACAAACATCTGTTCAACAAACAGAAGATGGCACCCATGCCCAGGCTCAAGCACAGGGAACATACGATGGAGGTACAGCTCAATCACAAGTGTCGGGAGTTTATTCAGGTTCAGGTTCCTTCAGTGCTTCTGCAGGTTCAGACGATGGTAAAAGAGGAGCACAAACACAAGTGGCAGGTGGAAAAGATGGAGCACAAAGTGCAGCTCAGGGGAGAGGAGGCTTAGGTAAATCACAAGCAGAAGTTATATTATCATCTGAAACTGGAAATACCTTGTCATCTGCCCAAAGTGGAGGTTCTAGCCACGGTACTCAATCACAAGTGCAAGCTTCTGAAAAGGGTGGTATGGCTGATGCCCAAGCAAATGGTGCTGGTAGTACATCTTCTCAGGCACAAATTGGTTTTACACCCTATGATGAAAATGAAGGGGACAATCAAACAACGCCATTTAGAGGTGGTGGTACAGCTGGTGCACAAAGTGGTTCATATTCTGGCATAACACAAGCTCAAATTCAAGGTAAATTCCAATATGGAATAAAATACACAGGTGCAGCTCAGGCTGGGTCTGGTGGAAGCGCTGATGCAAGAAATCAAACTATCAAACCAGGTCCTTTCAAACCAATTGGCATTTCATTCAATACTGTTAAATCAAGTCCTCTTAAACCAAGTGATGTTACATTTAACACAGCAAAAGCTGAAAAGTCGCAAACACAGAAGCAAACAAATTTTCTACAGGCAAATAAAAAAATAAAAGATTCCACATTAAGTTCAACTGAAGATACAACAGTTATAAATTACAATGATGAAGATGATGAGGAAGGATATGATGAAGACGATTATGGGGAAACAGAGAAACCCGTAACACGGAGTATTATAACACAGTCATCCGATAATCAGAGGCAACATATTATATTAGATCCATTGGAAGACCTAGATGCCACCGTACATCAAAGCAGAGGAGATTTTCCAGCTGAAGGTTCAATACTTCAGCCTGGTCAAATAATTCCAGGCTCTCCTGGATTCAAAATTCCAAGTGGATTTAGAGGAACTGTTAAATCAATTTCAAATGGCCGCAACACATATGCAATAGGAAAACATTCACAAGCACAAAGTGTTACGTTATCACCTGGCTCCGGAAGAATAATTTACAAAAGTCCAGTTTATGCGGTGTCTTCAAAAACACATTTTCGAAATGGGCAATATGGTTATGGTTCTGGTTATACATATCAACCTGCATACCAACCAGTTCAATACCTATTGAAAAATGGTAAAGTTCTGCCTAATTTTGTATCTGTATCGAAATCTGAAACAGGATCAAAGAATTTGTACACAGGAAAGAAAACGCCAAGCGTTTACTATACGCAATCGTCAAGTTGTGGTATATTTACAAATCACTGTGTATTTAATGCGGGGAAAAAAGTATGCTTCCCCAAAGTGAAAACAAATCCAGATGGAACAATCATGGGGTGTTAAAAAATGTATTATAATTTAGATAAGTTGTATAAGTTAATTGTGTTCAAATACATTTATATAAAAATTTAGTTTTGAGTCAATTTCCTGGTCACACTGAAAATAATTGAGTATTACTATATTTAACCCCGTATCGTGGATAGATTCGCTGCTTCAAACATCTAAAATGCTTTAATGTTAAATTAATGAAAGGTAAACTCAGATCAGCATTTTGATAGTAGCAGCAGCGTTTTCCTCGTCCAACAAATTTGCTTCAAAAGCAAATAAAATGTCACTGTATCTTTTTGGGTGTCCCAAAAGGATTGGGTCAAAAAGCAACTGGAGATGCTAGACATCAAAATATTGAGCCAAATATGACTTAGCAAAATCTCATCTCATTAGAGAGATATAGGGTGTTTAAGGTGCATTTTTTTTTTCAAAATTAGTGCCCCTTTCATAATTTTGGGGCAAAACGTCATAAATATTGCAAGTAAAACAAAAATTCGTGGATTTATTCAACCTGGTGTGTAACTAGCGCCCTCTAGGAGGGATTTTAAAACTATTAACATTTAATTAACAAATTCTTTTTTCATCGAAACCTTAATTCTGTCAGTTTTGAATCTAACATGTTAAACCGTTTTCAAATTATTACTATTTCTCAAAGAAAAAAAAATTCACCTTAAACACCCTGTACCTCTCTAATGAGTAACATTTTGCCAAGGCATATTTGGCTCAAACGGTCTATTTTGACGTCTGGTATCTCCAGTTGCTTTTTGATTCATTAGTTTTGGGACACCCTGTAATGTATAAATTGATTTAACTTTCGGGAAAAATTTTGCGGTAATTTTTTTTTAATAATTGTGTACAGACCTTCAAATCGGTTTGATAAAAAAATTATTTCTGGTTACCATATCCATCTTCTACATTTGGTGAATTTTTACGAGATTATTACATAGCCAGTATATTCAACTGTAACCTTATGGCATTTTCGTCATGGCACTCATAAAGCATGGTTGACTTTAGCTTTCATAGCCGGGGTAATTTTGGATTAGTAGTATTATGACCATAGAATGGGACAGTGTTGGCTAATTTCACCCAAATATAATTTACTTAAAATTCTCTGCTTTTATCTATGAGTTAATATAATTGTTTAAATTATCCATAACAAATTTATTGTAACCAAATACATGCTACCCGCTATTTATTTTGTAAGTAAAAATATTATAGCTTTAGTTTGAGAATAATACAATGAAATATAAAACATTTAATTAAATACTTTATTGGCACAAATTATATGTGATACAGAACCCTGAGCTCATATATATTATAGCTTTTTCGTATATATATTTTATATAAATATAACATACTATTCTCACAATATGTGCAGTTTGAACAATCTAAATATTACACAATACCTGTATGACCACAGAAGTAAAAGGCTGAACAAAAATGGATAAGGCACTATTGAGTGCAGTAGTGATTGTAAAAGTGGAAAGTTCATTTTCCATAGTAATTAATTATTGCTAGGATTTTTCAAATCTTGTGACTTAATTAGGTATATATGTATTGTGATTCAATTTTTGCTGAGGTAAATTTGAAACAAGTATGGCATCAATGAAGTTTTTCACTTTCAACAAAAAATGGAAACTATACTTCAGTTCCCGACGACAAGGGATTTCATATACATGATTTATCAACATATCATATGCAATGACAATTTTGTTTGTTTGGGTCACATCTACATGCAAATGCTAAGTATAAGGAACACAATGATATTAAAAAAAGTAAAGGCTTTTCATAAATTATTGTAAACCATGTGACCACAGAATTAGACACTTAAACAGTCATGTACACACTCAATGGTATAACATATGAGAAAAAATAAAATGTGTGCTTATTTTTGGTCACATGATTGATTTACTAATATTTATAAAGGCACTGCATATGAATCGTTGATCACCCATTCTGAAAGCTTGAACTTCACTCTCATATTATACTTGCTTCATTTTTACTATTTTATAACTTCTTGTGCTTTTTTAAATATAGTTTATAGTTACAATAAAGGAAAAAATTACAATATATTGCATATAGATAACATATACGCAGATTACTGCACTAAGACTTCTATGGTGAAAAATTAAAAACATCTTTTACTAGGTGTTCACCCTAAGACTTAAACACCAGCAATTTAAAGGTATGTCACATATTTTACAATAGATATTTTCGAAAAAATGCATTAACAAAATGAAAATTATTTTTGACATTTCAATAGGATTTTTCTGTACCGTGAGTATATAAGAAGATTCTGAGAAAAATACTAGGACGTAGCTTACCTTGAAGGAAAATAAATTCACGGATTTAAAATTTCATAAAAAATATTGAGACTATTAGACTAGTAGTGCTAAGGGCGCAGTCGTTTCGAAGTAAATTCGTATTGAATTTTTTTGCGGGAATCAGTTCAGAAGACAGTACCGATTATGAAGATCCACGTTACCAAACGGTAACCTGGTCTGATATTGTTCAAAATAACATTGTTTATAACAAAGAAAATAAATTTTTTTCTTTAAAACATTTTTTTTACATTTTTTGACCAATTCTCAACAAGAAATGTTCAATAACTTTTTTCGTAAAGTTGATATTTTCAATGTTATTACTTTTTAAAAATTGAAAAAACGGCAATTTCCCGATTTTTGACGCTCTAAAAATATAATAAAAAAAATATTTTTTTTACAATATACAATTTTTTATCTTTATACTTTGCATACGAATTTCCAAAAAAAAATTGACGATTATTAAGTTTATATACATATAGGGTGTCCCTAAACTACGTTTGGAAAATTCGGGAGGTGATTGTGTCCTATGGACATGAGTTCGCAAATGGCACCTAAGGGAGCTACGCCCCTGAGTCTTTTTTTAATATCTCGGGAACTCTTTGAGCTACCAACATCAAATTTGACATGCTATCTAATGTAAGGGTTATGAATCTGCAATATCAACGATAGAAAATATTAACCAGGGGCGTACTAAACTGGAGGGGCTTCTATATTTTTTCCACCAATTTTCTTGTTTGCCATTTTCTTGCATTCTTGATATCGAAAATGATTTTCCTGAACAATATTACGTAAGAAAGATCCCCTTGTTGGGAAGCCGTAAGACGCACCATTTTCGAGAAAAATGGGATTATAATTTTTAGAATTTTACAAGGAATTCGAAATTGCAAAAAAAATTGGGGGTTGCCATTTGAAAAATAAAAGTTGATCACAGCCCAGCTTTTTGGGACACCTTGTAGAATAAAAAATATTTTTAAAATAGCCCAATATAAAATCAAAATCGACCTGTCTGAGCGATTTTTCCAAAACCTAGGTGTTTTGAAGATATTGAATTTGTTCCTTACTTTTCGACCTCACTGTATATGCCATAAACTTAGCTATAACAGCGTCAGGACCAGGTCGTTCTTTTTTTCATTTATTTCCAGAAAAGTGTCTATTTAAAAAATATTTGATTAGTGTTGACACAAACGTAAGTTAGTTAAATAAAGCTAATTCCAATTAAAAAAAAAGAATTTAAGATTTTTCATAGTATTGGGTACGGGTAAAAATTTGTATATCGTAATTTTTTCTCAGATATGGGTCAAAATTTATATTTTTATGCTAGCTCGTTGGATTCTAAGCACTTAATTGTTCCTAATAAAATTCTTCGATATCTTGTCAATTTGACCGACGACGGTACCACCGTCAACTATATTTTACATTTTACAAACCGGTAATCACATGACGTGTCAAATAGTTATTTTTGATGGTAGATTGTGAAATGCCATTTTTGCATTCGAGAAAAAAAAATTTTCGCAGTATCAACAACATCTTTTCGAAAATTGTATCCCACAGTTTAAAAATTACTAAAATCGTGAAGAGAACGTTTTGACATTTACAATTAATTTATTTGACATGTATATTATTATGTCACAGTCAGTTTTCACAATTGTACAATTACGACTTTAAATTTAAACGTTAAAAGAAATAATTTACTGTTAAATTGATTGTTAATAGTAATTATTAATGATTGATTGTTAAAATTTATATTTTTGTTGAAAATAATAATTAATAATGTGAACGAATTCTATCATCTATAATTTCATTGATTTTTGTAAGTGGATGTTTACGTTCTGTAGACAAAAAACTGTCGTTTTGACACTTAATAAATATTATGCAAATGTCAACTTTTAATGACCGTTTTCAAAAAATATATATTTTTTTATTGGTAGGTACCCTATTTGGCTTATTTAAAGTACACCTCAGAGTGTTTAAATCCAACTATAATACACGCGCGTGTTTTAAAGTTACCATGGCAACATTAATAACCCGAGAAACGTGAAGTGTAAATGTCAATTTTTTAATTATTAATCTGACAGAAGTACCTTGCAACGTCAAAAAAATATTACTAAATGTTTCAAAATCTTTAACTATGATGACAACAATTAATCTTATATGACAGATTGCAAATTAATGTTTGTTTTTCTCATTTCGATGACAACTAAAGGTATACTGATGTCACATCAAGAATTTAATCATTTTACATTATTAGTTCTTATTTCCATTTTTTTGTAGTATTAATACTAATATTATTTATGATTTCAAAGTGTACCAATAAAAAAAATAGCGTAAAGTATTCGTGGATAACTGGTCTTTAAAACACTTGCTCTATTTCGAGCACTCCGGCCGAAAAATCGCGCGTGTTTTAAAGACCTTGATATCCACTTATACTTTAATATACTATTTTCGAAAATTGTCATTAAAAGTTGACTTTTACTATATACAAAGTGTTAAGAAAAAGCAGGGCAAGCCGTTAACCACAGGCCACAGATTCTCTGGACGAAAATAATGCGACTTTTATGGTGTGATTTTTTATTTTGGCACGTTATACGGGTGTTAAAGTCAAAATTTTGAAAATTATTGTTATTAATAATTCTGTGGTTTTTTAAGATTTTTACCTGAAATTTTGCACAGGCTTTTATCTCATGCAGATACACTTTTTGTGCAATTTTGGTAAAAAAAGTCAAAGTGCAAAAGGGGAAGAAAAGGGTTGTGTTGTCCATTAACCATCCCAATTTTTTTATGCGTACGCCTATGGTCTCTAGATATTTATTTCTAGATTAAATATTTATTTCTCTAATTATTTTACTCCTAAAAAAATTTAAATAAGGACTTGGTTAACGACGTTAATTTTCAAAATTTAAACTTTATAAGGAAAACTACGTGCCAAAATAATAAATCACACCAAAGTCCCATTAATTCCGGCCAAAGAATTTGTGGTTCATGGATTGACCTACTTTTTCTTAACACCCTGTATATGTATGTATATGTATAAATAATTTATGTTAATAAAAACTAATCATCTTTAAAACCTTCATGAAGAAAGTCATAATTTAATAAAAATCCTATACATATGTACAGAGTGACCCATTTGAAAGCGGGCCACCCCTGTAAAGTGACTATTTTTGGTCCGATTTTGATCAACTTTTTTTTAAATTGTTGCTCATGGAAAACTACATTTTGTGACAAATTGATAGATTTCTATCACACAAATCAAGGTCTACTTTGCAATTTTTTGGAGCGAAAATTCGAGAATTCGTATTAACGATTTTTTTACGTGAAAACCAAGTACGCCACTGTTCAGCGTCCCCTAAAATGGGTCTGTACCAAATTTCATCCCAAAGTACCCCATATTAATAATTTATATTATTACCTTTAGAAATTAGTTTATACCCAGAAATGCATTGTGAACATTGTAACTCATAAAATAAGTGAATAACAACAACTAATAATAATAATAATAATAAGATAATTTGCTTATGAGTTGTTGTTATTCACTTATTTCATGAGTTACAATGTTCACAATGCATTTCTGGGTATAAACTAATTTCTGAAGGTAATAATATAAATTATTAATATGGGGTACTTTGGGATGAAATTTGGTAGAGACCCATTTTAGGGGACGCTAAACACAGTGGCGTGATTAGTTTTTACGTAAAAAAATCGCTAATATGATTTTTTGAATTTTCGCTCCAAAAAAATTGCAAAGTAGGCTTTGATTTTTGTGATAGAATCTATTTACCACAAAATGCAGTTTTCCATGAGCAACAATCTAAAAAAAGTTGACCAAAATCGGACCTAAAATAGCCACTTTACAGGAGTGGCCCGCTTTCAAATGGGTCATTCTGTATATTAATAAAAATATTTTATATGTATAATGAAATAAATTTACATAAATTAATTAATAACAATAACAGCATTATTAATTAAAATTAAAATTAATGACCACAAATCCCACGATACACATGACAGCTACACAGTACTTGGAGAGAATTAGGATGGCTGGTATGTGCACGCGGGTGAAAACAAGGAATTTTTACATATATAAAGACTCAAAAATCGACAATTCTTTTTTTTTTTTGAAGTTCATATGCAAAGTATAAGATATTATAAAAAAACATGTTTTTATTACGCTGTTAGAGCGTCAAAAACCGGGAAATTGGTGTTCTTTCAATTTTTAAAAATTAATAAAATTGAAAATATATTATCAACTTTACCAAAAAAAGTTATTGAACATTTCTTGTTGGAAATCAGAAAGAAAATATAAAAAAAAATGTATTGCAAAAATTTTAGTTTTCTCATTGTTATAAACAAAGTTGTTTTAAACAATATCAGACCAGGTTACCGTTTAGTAACATGGATTTTCATAATTGGTACTGTCTCCTGAACTGATTCCAGTAAAGAAGTTCAATCCGAATTTATTTTGAAAGAACTGCACCACCTAGTCTGGTCTACATTCCACATTCAGTACTTAATATCTTAATAAATTTCCATTACACGGCGTGTGGAGCGACGCGCCTGATGTATGGAGTGACGCGCCGATGCGCGCGATGGTAGATCGCGATCTCACGGCCTGATAATTGACAAGTTTCGCGCCGCCTGATGTGTTTTCCTTTGAAGTGTGCAAATATACCGCTAATGGACGAGACGGCTCACGGCGTGTGGTGCGTCTAGTTATATGCCAGGCGCGTCACTCCACACGCCGTGTAATGGGACTTTAAGGCGCCACACAGTACTGCACTCTTGGTCTTATCATTCTGTTCGCTTCTAACATAATAATATATGAATCATGAATTTGTGAACAGCTCTGTCCTTGTACACATTTGGTGAATAAAATATACCTCTATTGTATTTCCGTGACATGATAGGTACCCATTAAATCTCAGTTCAACACCCGTTAAAAACAAACAGTCTATTTCTAATACATACAACTTTTTATCTTATCATTTATCATGCATTTTAAAACACTTTAGTGAACATTCATTGAACTTAATTCTGGGAATCACGCCAAATTCTAAAAAATAAATAGAAATAAGAAAATTGCCAAAATATGTCAAGATAAAAGTGTAGTATCAAAGGCAAACCTCAACAGTTTGCCCCAGAAAACCACTGCATATAGTTCTAAATGAATATAAATACAATATTGTTATCTAAAATTCGTATCAGTGGTTTTCTAGTATTTTACACTAGAAAATATAACAAAATGTATATTATATAATATATAGATATGTGATATGTAAAAAACAATTATAAAACAATAACTTATCTTAACAGAACGTTTCGAACCAAAGTCTAGGTCCTTTTTCAACTGTGATTACAAAAAATGGACTTGTCAAAAAAAAGATCACTTTGACACCTGACAGGTGTCCAGTGATCTTTTTTGATTTTAGATAACAATATTGTATTTATATTCATTTAGAACTATATACAGTGGATTTCTGGGGCAAACTGTTGAGGTTTGCCTTTGATACTACACTTTTATCTTGACATATTTTGGCATTTTCTTATTTCTATTTATTATTTAGAATTTGGCATGATTCCCAGAATTAAGTTCAATGAATATTAACTATCCGCCACAAATAAACTACAAACAATACTTTAGTGAACATTTTAGTGAAAAAAAGTCAGTCTACACTTTACAAATCAGTCAATAAAAGGACAGTCCTAGTTGTAGTAACTAGGTAACAAATAGTCTCATAAATAGTATCATAACAAAATAATTATAATAATAATAATGTATTATTAACCAGAGACTCGGACTGAAACCAAATTATGGTTTCGATTCTGTTCCGATCTCCCTAATGATAAAAATAACAGTTATATTCAGTTCCAATTTGCGAAAATACTTTTTGATTCCGGTCATTAAGGATCTTTTGTGAATATAAAGTTTTTATCGAGGTAATTAAATTATATTTTGAAATTATAAATAGGTAAACACCTTACCTACTCACACCGAGTACAAAATTTAGGTTGATTTTTATTTTTTTATAGCAATTAAAAATGATTTAATGGACTGATATACACTATCGGTTGATTTTGGTGCCACGCACTAAGGCTGCTGAGAGAGTTAAGTACCAGTGCATTGGTCTCAGAATATGTAAGAAATTTCAAAATTCAAGAAAGACCAAAATTATCAGGAGAGAATCGACATTTAAAAAAAAATTGGCAAATATGTTTTCTATTCCTGTTTTATGTCGATATTTGCTCAATTAAGGTTATAGGTCTGACTCCCTGGAATTACTAAAATTGTTTGTACTTTCTCTAATTCTGATTGTGATTGTAAATTATTTGTAATTGTTCTTTTTATCTACATAAGTTGCGAATCGCATTGTGTTCTACGATATACTGAATTATTATCTTCCTTGTATATTATTATATTACTTAGCCCACTTTTGGTAATTGTTTCTTAGTCACATGGTATGGACAGATCACATAGTACGGACAGATGACAAAAAACAACAGATTTATAGCTGTTGTCTTGTCTTGAGTTATGAGTTATGTAGCCTATCTGTGAATATTTTGACTGATTAAATATATGACATTCACATTTTATTTACATAAGGGGAGGCTATGATATGTTTTTCTTAGGTTGTCTCAGGGTTGTCTACTATTGACAAAATATTGAACGGTCAGATAATTATTGATCGTCACTGTCATTTATTTTTGGCTGAATTTTTTATTGATAACATTGCTGTGCTTTCTTTAGGGTCTCACTCTGGCAACTATGTAGAACCATTTTGAATTTGTGGTTATGTTTTTGACTTTTCAACATAACCTCAGTAATTAAAACAGTCATTCATACCAACAGAATTCAGATTTTCCAAAGCCTATTACCACGGCAAATAAAACAACCAGCAATATCACATCCTCTTTTTTTTCACATCTGCGCAAGTCTCTGCGCAAGATACTACTTGGTAGGAAATCCGTCAAACTGCCGCCAGTAGCGTCGTATTTTACCGATTAGTTTATTTTACTTGCTGTCGAAATCATAGGCGTGTATTTGTTAAATTGTGCAGTAGTTAGTGTTTAGTGTGGTGTAGTAATAATTGACATTAGTGACAGACGAACGTTATTTATGACAATGTATAATGCAAAGAGTCATGGTGTTTGTGCAGTGAGAAGTATCATTGTCATATATACTGTACAGGGTAAGTCACGTAAAAGGTCCACCCCATTTATTTGGGTAATTTTGAATATATTTTTGGTTTTCGGGACTCTATCCTATATGAATTTTAACGTAGATTACGATTCTGATAAAAAAATTTTAATTCAACCAAACGTATACAGGGATTTTAAAAATACGTGTTTTTTTTAAATGACACACTCTATATATTTCTACACATTTCTATGCAGCTATTCGAGGGGATTTCAAAAATATATAATACCTGTATGTTTGTATCATAAATAAATAATGTGTAGAAATATATAGGGCGTGCCATTTAAGATATATAAACACGTATTTTTAAACACCTTGTATATGTTTGGTTGAATAAAAAACGTTTGATCAGAATCGTAATCTATGTTAAAAATCATGTAGAATAGAGTCCCGAAAACCAAAAATATATTCAAAATTACCCAAATAAATGGGGTGGACCTTTTACGTGACTTACCCTGTACAAAAGACATTAGCTAATTTAGTCAAAATGTAAAAAAGTTAACATCATGGCGTAATATACTAAATAAATAAATATATTTCATAATCCATTGATATTTAAAATTTTATATTACGACTCTGTTAAAGGATAGTCATAAACCTATAAATATTTCAAATCCAGCCCTGACTTTTCCTACCCAATTGACATAAGCAAGGTCAAATTTAATTTTGCGCGGGAAAGATAGAGTGATATTGCTGGTTGTTTTATTTGCCGTGCTATTACCATTGTTTATAAAGTATTATAGTTATTCAACCTGATTTCTAAGTATGTGCTGCCAACTTGTGAGTAATTTACATACTAGTCACTAGTCAGTTTCTATGACTACTTTTACAGTTTTTGACTTTTGTTTTTAAAATATTTTATCATTAAAAAAATATACATTTCACGATACATTACACATTGCGGCCATGGCGCAGCCGGATGTGACGTCGAGCTCGAGAAAAATATGAATCTGTCGTGTACGTGACATCGCAACTAACCTCAAAAATATTATTTGCACGTCATCAAATGACGCGTTTAGTTGAAAAAGTAATACCAGAGCACAAATATGTAGTCACCATTTCGATATACATTTACAAAAATATACATTTTTAAAGATTTTCACATATTAAGCTGCTTTTATCAAAATCTGTGCTTGGTTCCTGTACTATCAATTAAAATCTTGTTCAGTGCATTACTAATGAAGTTTTGATCATATTATAAATGGATTCAAGCTGAAACTACAAAAATTAAAGTCGAAAATAAATTTAAAAAAATTCTAAATTCATTTTTAATGATCTACGACGTACAATATTGAAACTTTATATATCTACTGTCTGAGAGAGTTTTTAAATGTTGATATGGATCTAAGCTGTAACTACAAAATTAAATGATTAAAGTTGAAAATAAATTTACAAAAACTAAAAATTTGAGGTTATGATCATTTACTCTTTGCCCATAATATTGATGCACATGGTCTTTATATGTGATTTCTGACATTCTAGGTGAACATCCTGAACATCCAGATCAGCAAAAACAAGGTTTCAAATACAATATACATAACATGTTCCACTTGACATTTTTCAAATTTATTTTATCTTTTCTGTAGCCAAGCTCTTTTGCTAAATCTTCGTTCTTCGGAAAACAGAAATATTTTATATTAATGTCTATTTTTTGTACTTTTGTTATAATTTTTTCACATAGCTACAGCACAATTCGTCATTATAAATTATAAACAGTCAACAAACATAATATAAAAAAGAACATTAATTTAAACACCTTCAGCCTGATTTTTCAAGTTGCGAAATTGCGAAAAGCGAAATGCGAGTCGTGATTGCTATTGGTCAATTCCAAGTTTTAATGTGAAATGAACCAATAGCAACACGTTTCGCATTTCGCTTTTCACAACTTCGCGATTATGAAAATCAGGCTTTACAACTAACCTCAAAAATATGCACTTTTTAAAATTTTTGAATATTATGTAATTTTTATCAAAATTTCTGCTTGGTTCCTGTACTATCATCTAAAATCTTGTTCGGTGCATTACTCATGAAGTTTTAAATGTCCTAATCTAATGAAATAGGATGCTCTTTGTTGACTGGAAATCCATGAACCTATAAATAGCAATTTATTTTTTATAATCTACATAGGTACAATATTGAAACTTTATATATCTACTGTCTTATTAGAGAGTTTTTAAATGTTATTATGGATCCAAGCTGAAGCTACAAAATTATAATTAAAGTAAAAATAAATTTACAAAAACTAAACATTTTAGGTAATGTTAGTCATATGATGTATAAATGATTCATTTTAGAACAAAAAATCCAATAGTTTAATAAAAATAGAAAACTGACAAACTGTCAAAAGTTATTAATATACAGTCAAGTTTCGATCTATGACTTTAGTTCCTCGTCGAATGTCATGTGACGTAGATGCACCGGATGTACGAAATTCGTGCATGCGTCGTAGCATTGTTTATAATAAACAATGGTCGTAATGTAAACGACACCGGGGACTACGGTCGTAATAATGGGCACACATCATCCAGCACGCCATCTACCAATGATCCACCGGTACTAACAAGAGGTTGAATAACTATATACTTTATAAACAATGCTATTACTAATGTAAATAAAATGTGAATAGCATATACTTACTTCAGTACTTTTTTAAATAAGAGCAAGGTGACAAAATATTATGACATTATGACTTCTTAATAACAAAATGAAAAAAAAAACGATTATTAGGCAAAGTTTAGTACCCTTCAACTACAAACACGATTCATTTAGTTTTTAGGGTATGTGACAATTTTTATATAATCAAATATATTACCAAATTATAAAAAAACATCAAACACCTACCCAAGTTAGGGGCAGTATTTAATTTGGTTA